>CM068355.1:8010000-8257500 GCA_034769755.1 Odontamblyopus lacepedii
ACCACTCTCCAGTTCCATCTTTAAATACATCGCCCTCCCAAACCATCTGTCCCCTTTATTCCCCCTTTCACTTGCCTCACTTCACTTAACCACTTCCCTCGTTGGCAATGGAACTTTTTAACCATTCTCCTCCTGCCTTAAAACCACTCCTCCTCTGACAGAACGGCATTGTCCCTTCGTTTCTTTCCACGCACTTATACGACTGCGATACGGTGGGCGGGGTTGCCAGATCTTCAGAGCGAAACAAGCGGCCGAGGCTTTGAAAAGAAACCCCGAGGTGCTATAAAAGGAGCCCCAACAAGCGCTAATGATATGTCCTCTTTTTTTATTTGCATTTTTAACACCAATGACGGCTTTAAAACCTTTACAGACATGTGAACAGCCTCCAGGAAAGTGACGTCCTTATTCTTCTTCCTCATGTTGGCCAAATATCATATACACAAAACAAAATGGACTCAAAATAAACCAAATATCACTATAATAACGAAATACAACAATATTTCCAGACAATAAAGTAGATTAGAAACAAAAAAGCTATTCATACCATATTTTTCAGACTATAAGGCGCACTTAAAATCCTTTAATTTCCTCAAAAATCGACAGTGCGCCTTATAATCCAGTGCGCCTTATGTATTAATTCTGGTTCTGCTTAGTGACCATGAACTGATTTTATGTGGTCCACGGCGCTCAAAAACCTATCGAAATGTTTTAGTTCGACTTTTTTAAGCTACACATCTGCAGCGCTGGATGGATCGTCGGAGCATTTCGCCGACCGTGGTCAGGAGCCTCGTGGAGTAACACGTACTGAGCTTCAACATCATATTATGGTGCGTGTATGAGGAGACCAAAATGGCACCAAAAACACGCTGATTTAAACGCCCAAGTGAAGAAAACTAATTCGGTGCTGCCGTCACTCCAGGTGGATTAACCAAAGAACTACAATCGCTAGATATTAGCGTCAACGGGTCGTTCAGAGTTAAATTTCGAGCTGCGTGGGAGCGTTGGACGACAGAAAGTGAACTCACATTCACCAAGACAGAGGCAACACCGGGCGAGTTACACCACGATCTGCCGATGGATCGTGGACGCCCGGCCTAAGGGATCAGGCTCACTTAATGCACCTTATGATCCGGTGCACCTTAAGTATGAAAATAGACCCGTTCATTGATAATGTGCCTTATAATGTGACTTAAAAATATGGTACGTACAATATCTACAGGAAATATCTATAACATAATATCATTCTCTCCTGTTCATTTCACATTGCACTTTATTTTATTTGGTTAAGTGTATTTGAGTTTTTCCTGTTGTGTAGTTGTTTGTTGTATGTCGCCCAGTGTATCGTACTGTATGTGTTGTATTTGCGTTTTTGACGTTCCAGGTTGTCCCCTGCCCTGCTGACCGTGTATTTGAGCACTTCCTGTATTACCACATGACATCACAAGGTGGGACAGAGTGTTTAAGAGAAAAACTGAGTCTAAATCTGCAGCTGTTTGTGTTTTAAACATGTGTGAATGAAACAAAACCCGACTCCAGGGATGTTTTTGAAGAGGAAATTACATTCTTACATTATTACAACAGCTCAGAAAATACCGTAATATGGGCCCTTTAAAAGTACATTATGTAACTTTTTGTTTCTATGGATACGTACGTCATTACTCTGCCTGGAATGCTCCACAGTATGACATTAAACATCTCTAACTTACATGTATTCAATTACAGGTGGTTTTAAAGCTCAAAAATATCTAGAAAAACAGGCATTCTGACTGTGAGTGGGGTCGCCTCTGCACAGATCTGACCTGTAACTTGGTCCGGTTTGGTCTCCATGGAGATAAACACATTTAATACTATACTTTGAAACATTCAAGACACCAGAAAAGCTACACAATGCACCTTTAGTATGAAAAAGAAGTGAAAAACTGGATTAAAAGCTCCAAAAAATCACGACTGACAACCAAAAAAATAAGCCCAAAGTCGCTCTAAAGAAGCAGATTTGGCAACAATGATGGTGTCGCATGGGGAGGAGATTGACTTGTATCTCGAAACACTTAATTCAATTTGTCAGCGTCGTGAATGGGGGGGTTGGAGTGGGCTAATATGTGTTAATGAGCGGTAATAAAGTCATAGCTCTCCAGTGTGGGCGTGTGGAACTGGGGGGTAGCGGCTATTGACTGCGAAGTGCCTTGTCGCGTCAGAAAAAGAAGCCAACCTGGTCTTTTCTTTGTATTGTGATCCTAATTAGATGCCTTTTGTGGGGCTAATATTGCGGCCATCTGGTTGCGGGGTGTTGCCGGGGGGGTGGGGTTGAGTGGAGATGGGTGCCCGGGCAGGACGGGGAGGTGGTGTTCAACGAGAGAAGGCCTTTGAGACGCGCAGAAGTAGAGGGAGATGGATGGGTTTGGGCGGAGAGGGTGGTGAAGAGAAACTCCGCCCACTTTGAGGGGAAACTGAAGAAGAGGATGATGAGGGACTGAGATGGAAGAAGGTTGACCAGGGTCTGAAGATATAACTACGGCTATGAAAGAAGTAGTAGATTTAACTGGGAGAATAGACGATTATCACGACGACAGGAAGTGCCGCGATGTTGAGCTGGTCAGTGCTTTTCTACGGCAAAATCCCTGTGGAAAAGTGTTGCATATTTTTGAGCAGCTTCATAAATCTGCCCCAACACCAAATCTTCATCCAACAAGGTCGACAAAGAACAGATTCTGTCCATGAAGAATTTATCCACAACGATCAAGGGAAGAAAGACGAAAACTTAAAGGCGAACAACGACGAGCATTAGCGAACTACTCCTGAGCAAAACTAAATAGATGTTCACTATAGATGTTCACAGATTAAAAGTCGACCATTTAAACTGCACAAATCTATCCGTCTGTGCTAATATATCGACATCACAAAATTGATTTTTAACTTTAATTGTAGAATCAGTCCGAGTGAACAAGTTATTTATGTTTTATTCATGACCATAACATTAGTGTTGCTCGTCATTGTTCGCCTAAAGTTTTCGTCTTTCTTCCCTCGATCGTTGTGGATAAATTCTTCATGGACAGAATCTGTTCTTTGTCGACCTTGTTGGATGAAGATTTGGTGTTGGGGCAGATTTATGAAGCTGCTCAAAAATATGGGACACTTTTCCACAGGTGTTTTGCCCGAGAAAAACGCTGACCGGAAGTTGCACGACTAAACATCGCGGCACTTCCTGTCGTTGTCATAATAGTCTATTCCCAATAAAATGGAGGCATTATTAGTCAGGGAGCCAAAGTCTCAAAAGCTCAATAAAATGAGTTGAACCTGACCTGGTCTGGTTTTTTTTGTTTGTTTTTTTGTTAACTTTGACCCCAAGAACCAATAATTGGAGGGTCTATTCTTTATTTATTTTAGTGTATGTACCCTTCCTTTTTTGATAGAAAATTTTTATAAATTAAAAACTTCCTGTAATCCTCAGGTGGTTGGGTAAACTGTCAATAAATGCAATCCAAATGCAAAGAACAAATGTGGTGATAACATTCAGTGAAAAAATAATTCTTAAAACAGATTTCTATTTCAATTTAATAAAAAAATTTGGATATCGTTACACCTCTAGTTATATGTCATGTAACAGTATTCTAAGTATTAAATACAATTAAATACAATACAATACAAAATACATTTCAGTTCAAGTATTCAGTATTTCTTAACTACATACATTTTCAAAGTATTCTTCCCGCCGCTGCAGTCAGAGCAGGTTAGCAAACATCGCACGGTTCGCTGTAGTCTGAGTGTGGAGTGATGTGAGCTGAAAAACTCCACTCAGCACTTCCTCTAAGTGGCCCTGGTCCTGTCACACTGTTTGTTTTGGTAATAATGTTTGGATTAGGCGCGTGCACGAGCCTCGGGAGCATGCACGTGTGTTAAGAGCGTGCACGTGAGGAGAGAGCGTGCACGGACAGGGAAAGCGAGGACGAGTCGGGGGAGGAAGACAAACTTCATTGATCCACAGAGGAAATAACATTAACGCAGTGGCTCTCTATACAGATAACTCAGCTTAATAACAACAAACAATTATGAATTAAAATAAGTGATAAAAATACACAAAAATACACATACCAATACGCAGATTTAAATAAGTAAATATAAGCAAAGGTGCGTAGAATCGCTAACTCAATTATTCTAAATTACTCAAGTAAAAGTGCAGTTATTAGAGTTTAAAAATACTGAGTACATTTTGGCCGCGTTGTGAATTATAACAGACGTTTGTCACAACAGCCGGAAGTGTCCTGCAGTAATTTTGTTGAACTTCTGGTTAATGGTTTTCTGTGGCAATACGTCTGTGGAAATGTCTCACGTATTCTCCACCAGCTTCACAAATCTGCCCCGTCGCCAAATCTTCCACCAACAAGGTCCACAAAGGATAAATATTTTTCCAGGAAGAATTTATCCACAACTATCAAGGTGAGAAAGACGAAAATTTAAAGGAAACAACGACGAGCATTAGTGAACTACTGAGCAAAACTAATCTATCTATGGTAATACTGACATCGTGAAATCGATTTTGAACAAGTTACTTATGTTTTTTTCCATTGCCATAGCGTTAGTTTTGCTCAGTAGTTCACTAATGTTCCTCGTTGTTTCCTTTAAGTTTTCGTCTTTCTTACCTTGATAGTTGTGGATAAATTCCTCCTGGAAAAATATTTATCCTTTGTCGACCTTGTTGGTTGAAGATTTGGTGATGGGGCAGATTTATGAAGCTGCTGGAGAACACGCCAGACATTTCCACACACATTTCCCACAGAAAACCAGAAAATCCTTAACCCTACAGCGAGCCGTTGTGAAAAAGGTATAGAGAAAGAGATCGAGAAAACCATGAACCGGAAGTTCTGCAAACCTACAGCGAGGCATTTCCCGCTGTTGTAAAAAAGGTCTATATGTGATTTGAAAAGCCCAAAAATGCAATAATGAACAGAACGCAAATTTACCAGAATTCACTCAAGCAAAAGTCTGTAAAAGTTCAAGTAGAAGTCAAAGTATGATGAAACTACTCTTAAAAGTAAACATGCTAATGACTACCCACCTCTAAATAAAAGTGTATTTCAGGCTTATTTTGGACATACAGATTTGTGCTGAAGTTTGTGTCGGTGTACAGACCCCTGCAGCCTCAGAGTGAGTTTGTGTTGGTGCCTCAGAGTGAGTTTGTGTCGGTGCCTCAGAGTGAGTTTGTGTTGGTGCCTCAGAGTGAGTTTGTGTTGGTGTACAGACCCGTGCAGCCTCAGAGTGAGTTTGTGTTGGTGTACAGACCCCTGCAGCCTCAGAGTGAGTTTGTGTTGGTGCCTCAGAGTGAGTTTGTGTTGGTGTACAGACCCCTGCAGCCTCAGAGTGAGTTTGTGTCGGTGCCTCAGAGTGAGTTTGTGTTGGTGCCTCAGAGTGAGTTTGTGTTGGTGTACAGACCCACGCAGCCTCAGAGTGAGTTTGTGTTGGTGCCTCAGAGTGAGTTTGTGTTGGTGTACAGACCCCTGCAGCCTCAGAGTGAGTTTGTGTTGGTGCCTCAGAGTGAGTTTGTGTCGGTGCCTCAGAGTGAGTTTGTGTTGGTGCCTCAGAGTGAGTTTGTGTTGGTGCCTCAGAGTGAGTTTGTGTTGGTGTACAGACCCGTGCAGCCTCAGAGTGAGTTTGTGTTGGTGTACAGACCCGTGCAGCCTCAGAGTGAGTTTGTGTTGGTGTACAGACCCGTGCAGCCTCAGAGTGAGTTTGTGTTGGTGCCTCAGAGTGAGTTTGTGTCAGTTTACAGACCCATGCAGCCTCACATTGACCCTGGGCAGTTGGTGACAGTGGCTGCTTCACGCTTCTTCACACACAAACATCCATCTGTCCTGAGAGGAGAGGGAAGAGGGAACAGCCCTGCCACATACCAGGAAAAAGGACTCAAGTCTGGTCAAAAGTTCAATATACTCCAAACTGCTCTCAAACAACAATCATCAACATAGCAAAAGGAATTGGTTTGGAGATTTTAAACAGCAATGGAATTTTAAAAAAGTTCAAACCTTTTGTAAATTGTGTGAAATATGAATGAAAGACATGCATACTTATTTTTATAGGATTAGATTGATTTTGGAGTTTAAAAACTGGCTTAGCTAGGCCTATTTAAACAGTTTATTGCTTAAGAAGAAGAGAAACATTCACTTTCACTGCCATTATCTACGGAAGCTGGAGAGGCTCACAACAAATGCAAACGCTGCAACACAGAAAAAAAGCCACAACACAAATACAAACGCCACAACACAGGAAAAAAAAGCCACAAGGGAAGTGACCGCTGGACTCTATTTTCCGACGGACCAAGCGAGGAGGATCAAGCGGGAAGTGAATGGGAAAAGTTGAAGAAGAAGAATGTGAAAAATAAAGGAACGGAGAAGTGAACGAAGTTGGAAACAAGTAAAAGTAATTTATTGTTCTGTGGCCAGGATCGATGTCACTGTCTGATTGTCGTAAATAATTTCCCGCTTGATCCTCCTCGCTTGGTCCGTCGGAAAATAGAGTCCCGTGGCCATGTCCGTTGTGGCTTTTTGTGGTATGTTGTGGCTTTTTGTTGTGTTGCGGCGTTTTACGGCGTGTGGTGTGAGCCCCTCTGGCTTCCGCAGATAATGACAGTGGATGTGGATGTATCATCAAGTTGTCCAAGTTCTAAAGAAATAAACGGTATAAATAGGCCTAGTTAAGTTTATTGTGGCTTTTCGTTGTGTTGCGACGTTTGCATTTGTGTTGTGGCATTTCTATTTCTTGTCAGATCTCCCGGGTTGGAAAATAGAGTCCAGCGGGCACTTCCGTTGTGGCTTTTTTGGTGTGTTGTGGTGTTTGTATTTGTTGCAGTGTTTGTATTTGTTGTGAGCCCTCCCGGCTTCTGTTATTATCTGATATCAAATCAAAATCACTTTATTTGTTCCCGAGGGGTAATTTACGCCCACTGAGCAGTAAAATACAATAAAAAGCTCAAGTAGAAGTCTCAACAGGTGGGGTCATCAGGACCAGTGCTGTAGCAGTTTGAGGAGAGTAACGGTTGTCAGGACAAAAGTGTTCCTCCATCAAGCAGCCTGTAGGGGGAGCCAGGTGAAGTCTGGTCACAATTCTATACAATTATAATATAATATAACCTGTAAAATACTGTAGGTACAACCAAATATAGGCGTATCCCCCCAGAGCGCTGCTGAGTTTAACTGTTCAGCCTTTGACTGAGTTTGCGACGCCTGGTTTAGAGCATCTGAGGTAAAAGGTTATATAATAATAATAATTCCTTTACCAAATTTTGTCCCTTTACCAAAATAAGTCTGTTAGAGGGGAATTCACTTAAAGGCCTATTTTCTGAACATTACCCACTCCGAAAGCCAAATGACCATCTGTGAACCGCATTAAAACGACAACAAACACAATATCAAATAATAACTGACCATACCTCAAAATGCCAATTCTGATTTTACACACGAAATTCAGTGTTGATTTAAAGCAGACTGCCTGACTCCGCACAGTCCATACTTCTCCATTTCTGCCCGGGATATCGCTCCGCAACAGCTCTTGCATGCCATCCGTCTCAGTTCGTGCACCTAAAGCCAAAATTCCTGACATATTCCGCTCGCTCCCGACTCGGAAAACTGCTGCTTACCCTCACCCTCCGTGATCACATTTGAAAGCTATTGTTTTAGCTGTGAAAGTTTTCCTTGGATTCGTAACTTGAGTGTGCATAACTTATCCGAAATTCCCCTTAATCCCGCGCGTCAAACTTCATTAGCGCGTTTGATTTATCTCCCGGAGTTGCGCGGCGGACCACATGTTGCGCGCGTAGTCTTCGTGTAATGGTCTTATTAAAGGGAAAGGAAACTGGCCGGAGTTCTTGATAGCCAAAAATGAGCTTTGAATGAAATCAGAGCGCATTAAGGAATCTATTAGTCCTTGTCATGTTCTTGTGGGTAGTACAATAAACAGCAGTAATGCACGGTAATAGCAACCATCAGGGCTGCAATCATGCTAACGCTAACAATTGGATTTCCCATTGGCCCACATCAGAGCCGATCCACTGTTGATATAGGTGCGTTTAATCTGTCCATTATGGAAGTTGTGAAGTGAGGCTGGGGCGCTTCGAAAATATTTGGGTCTCCCCACACGTGGCGGGCCAAAAAAAATCAGCTAATAGGGTGGTAACGCTTTATAACGCGACAAAACATTATCCTTGGGTTTCAGAAGGATGGGAAATTAGGACTGTTCCCGCAGCGGTTGACAAATTGTGGAAAAAGTCCTTAAAGTGTCGCCCATAACGTCGCTTATAATAGAAAGCTGAACGTAATGAGTAGCTGTAGAAAATGTACGTCTGTGATGCCACTTACAGATGTTTTATTAGATTTGAAGTCAGTTATTCATGAAAAAAAAAGAGAACTTCACATCAATTTCTTGAAACGGGATTTATTTTCAGCACTAGGTCTTCGTCAGGCAAAACAAAAATAAAAATAAACAGGTAACATGTTGATTTTTATGATTACATGTTGCTTTGTTGTACGTTTTAGCCTGTTGGACATATACAGAACTGTGAAAAAGTTGTAGGCAAGTGTGAAACAATGCTACAAACAAAGAAATGCTTTCAAAAATGTAAATAATGATTGTTTTTATCGATTTACAAAATGCAAAGTGAGAGAACAAAAGAAAAAGCCGAAGTCAAAATGATTCTATCAACACAGACGTTCACATGGACAGTCTGGAGCTCTAATAGTTTTCCTCTGGTCTGTGGAGTGGGTCAGACTGTTTTTAGTGGCAGGACGACTGTGGCCATTGACATGCACTAGCCTAGCACCAGCGACCTCTGCAAATACAAGGACTGGATGGAAGATTTTAAAAAGTCACATCAATTACACTCTGGTTGTCCAAAAAGTCCGGAATGTCCCTTTAAAATAAGAAACAAAATCAAATGTTTGAATTAAGAAAAATACACTTGATCTAACGGCAGATAAGTTCACTTGTCAAGTTGAAACTACTCAAATAAAGTAAAATGTTAGTCATTTTAACTTATATTGTTTTTTTTCCCATCGTAGGCCTTCATCAGGCAAAAAACAGCAAAAAAAACAAGACCCAACATGTTTTTATGATTAGATTTTGTTTTGTTTTACTTTATAACCCTGTTGGACGTATATGTTTAAGTCATGCAGAGATAAGATATAGAAGACATTTTGGATGATGTATTTTTCATGATTAAAAGGTACAATATTTAACTTTCTGGTGGTAACACATAAAAACCGTACCCCTCCCCGTACTCCTAAAATATTCTCCATGGACATCGATGTTCAGACCAAATAAGAGTCACGTTTGTGGAGATGCAAGCCCCACTCAGAGTGAGAACATATGTTTCCACTGCATTAAAAACACGCTTATTCACAGTTTATTTCGCTTAAACGTGGCAAAGTTAAAGTTAGTGGAAACTCATCCTTTGCATTCGGGACCCATATGAAAACTTGAGCTGGGCAAGACTTTAAGTGGAGAATTCTACCTTTTATTTATGACCTAATGTTATCTGCAGTGTGTTAAAACGTGCGTCCACCACTAGATGTCACTGGAGTAGGACCGTTGTGCAGAACTGTCACTGTTCTGCACAACGGTGACAGTTTACAACAACACTAAATGATTAGACTGACTGCCATTACAGCATATTAAGTGGCGGCGTTTAGTGACAGTGTTTGAAATGAGCGATTTACAAACCGGATGCCAAAAGCTGCTCAAATTGTCACGTGTAATTCTAGTGATATGTTTTGCCTTATCATTGTTCTCCAATTAACTACGATTACTACTACACAGAGTTGTTTAAAGGGTTAGGATGGGGTGTTAGGGTTACAATATTAACGAAACAGTTGCTAAACCTGGATCATTCTTGCGAAACACTTTCCCCACGAGCTGCTGAGGCCAGTGGAGGCGTTAATTATAAAGTGTTGTCAGAAACGCCGTTTTAAACCGTCTGACCACACAGATTCCTTTGCTCGGGTTCAAAGCTCCGGCATCGTTCGTCTTGATCCTCCTTCCGCGCTCTCATCCCGTTCGCCGTCTATTTCCTGGCTACGGCCGCACCACATCATATCGCAGGTATTTTTATTCCATCATGAGTAAATTTGTTATTGTAATTCGTGTTTTACGTTGCGTCACACCGTCGAAAGCAAGATCCCGGGTTGTGAATTCTGTTCCCCGACTGATTCGGAGTACAAACTGGGATTATATGAGGTTTGGATTTACGTCGGGGGGTCCCAAATACATTTGGACAAAGTGTTTTCTCAGTCAAAGGCATTAAATTCTGCAACAGTCTCCCATTATCAATAAGACTCCAACACCGGACACTTCCAAATCACACTTGAAACAGCGCTGGAAACACGAATAAGTTACCAGAACTCAAAAACATTGAGGCAATCGATTGTTTATTTTGAGTTCATGAACTTAAAAGTCACAAGTCTTCCACAAATTAAAAGATTGGATGGCTTTGCTACTTGTACCTTTTGAAAACAGCTGAATTAAAAGTGCTCATTTACCTCAACTCGAATATTTGCAGTTAATAAGGCTCATAGTTTTCTGTTAACGCAACTCAGTCATTTTGAAATGAAGTTTATTTTTATTTATTTGAATCAATAGAAATAGCAGGACTTTAAATGACTTAATTCTACAAAGTTGTTGCTTGTTAAGTTATGCTCAGTTATAATAGTTTGCTTTAATTAAAAAAAACATTAGTTAAAATTACTCAAAAGAAGAACATGTTACAGCAACTTGAGGTAATTAAGTTCGTAGAACTATTTCTAAAACTTTGAGTGTTCACAATATTATCTATTTAATTACTTTGAATGTTCAGGTTTACAGTGAGTGGAAACAACAGAGGAAAACCAGACTTGTGGAGACTTTTAGCGTTGAACTGTCACTACTGTCACTTGTTACTGTTTTTGCTGTTAAATCACCTGCCGAGGGACTACAGACAGAAATGAGCATTTTTGTTATAATCTGTCATATTTGCACTGCAACGTTGTAGATGCTCATTAATATGCATTTAATGTCTCTATTAAATAAACAAATAAATGAAAATGAACTATTAGTCCAGGGCCTAAAACTAGCCCCTAAAATAAATAAATAAATAAATAAATAAATAAATAAATAAATAAATAAATAAATAAATAAATAAATAAAAATAAATAATAATAATAATAATAATAATAATAATAATAATAATAATAATAATTAATAATAATTAATAATAATAATAATAATAATGGTCCAGGACCCAAAACTGGTCCGTGGGGCATCTGGTATCGGAATAGATTATGTTTAAAAGAAGTTTACTTTTTTTTGTAGTCAAACACCATATTTGGGTTTTGCTCTGAAAATATAGTGCATATTAACCTGGTAAACAGAAAACATGAATATTAAGACTTTTTTTTTTTTTTTAACTATAGTTAATCGTTTTTATGAGCTCCACCCTAAACTAATCCCTGAAAAATGTTTGTTTAATACAAGAAAAAAGGTTGGGGAGCACTGATATGAGGTATTTTCACACTTTGTTGTTACATGGTCCTCAATTTAGCCCATTTTAGTCCAGATGTGGCCTTGGTTTGGTCTAGTTCTAGTCTTGGGCTCATATAGGTTTAAGATTATGGAGCGATTGTGGAAAAATTGTGTCTAACTGCGACTGCGACCGCAAAGGCCTATCACAACTGCAGAAGAGTGGAAGCAGAACTCTCTGAAACAGCCCAAAACAAGTAAGTACAGATATTACGAAAGCCACTATTAGGAAAATGTTCTCTTTTATACTGTGGTAAAAACGATTTGTTCATGTGACCCTGCTCTACCCCTCCTGACTCAACCAAGGAGGGTAAAGGAAAGTGCTTTTATTGCCCGTGAACCACACTAAAGCTGTACTGCTGCTAGTTGTTGTTAACATACTGTGACTGCTGCCGCCTCTGAAAGTTGTGGTAAGCGCTTGTAAACTCATTGCAGGATGTTAATAATGTGTTATGAAAGTGACGAATAACTTTGAACCGCTGCAAAGTTCTGTTTTTCATGTTTTTAAGGCGAGACACGACAGGGAAATGTTTGTTTTTTCATTTATTTGTTGCTTTGGTGAGTGTGGTCTCCTAGCAAACAAGCGTGCATGTGGAAACAACAAAGCCGCCCACTCTGCGCCGAAAGATGTTTTGAGATTTAATTTAATCAACCTGTATCCGTAGAGTTAAGTAGGACTTTAAAGGCTGTTTTCTGAAAATGCATCAGAACTTTAGCGTCACTCTTTAAAACTGCACCCTACATACACGAAAAAATACCAATCTTGTACTTAACGGGTTTTAAACGAAATGTACAGAAGGATTTTTTTGATATCTAAGTCCAACTCTGGTTTATTCAAATGGTAAAAAAACTAGTTTACTCAAATATTAAATAAGATCATCCTAAATGCGCTCTTTTATTTTTAGTATTTAAGATGTCATCAAAAAGAAGCAGGGGATTTAAACATGTGGCATATTGTCCTAAAGATGGTCAATTTTGGCCGTTTTTACAAATAAAATGCTGGAATTTATATAAAAAGATTCTGTGATGAAAAACTCGTAATGCGTTTTTTTTCTTATATTTATGTACGGAAACTGCAGAAGAAATTTCCAAATAATAAATTTAAGATTTTTTCCTATTCACCTCTAGTGTCTCGCCTTAAAAACCCCTTAACGCCTGAATTTCTATAGATAGTTAGAGAGTTTTTTGTGTGTTTTAACTTTAAGTAGATGGTAAATTAAGATGAGATTATTAATTTGATTATAGAAAAAAATGTATAGAAATTTGGGGATGTTGCAACTTTGCGACAACTAGAAACAAGTGCTCTGCAAAAGTTCCTAGGAAGGTTCTGCATCTGCACGAACCGGCACTGGGGGAATGACACTCGGCGTTAAGGGGTTAAAGGTGCATTGCGTAACTTTTAATCTCATACACTGCAAAAAAGCTTGGCCAAAATTTAAGATACAAACAGTTAAATCTACCAGAAAATGACTTAAAAGTAGGAAAATTATCTCTCGTGCAGTGAGATAATTTTACTTGACAAGTTATCTTAAAATAAACTACCTCTAGACTAAACTGCTGTGTACGTGTTACTTTCTGTAGGATCTCTGTTGTTAAATTTTCTTTTGTTCACCAAGGGAATGACATTCAGAATCTTACAGAAACATGCTTTAGTGTAAATACCTCTAAAATCAAGCTAAAAAAATGTCTTATAGAAGTCAGTCCTTTATCCATGTCGTCCCTGTGTCCTTGTACGTAAACATAGGCTGTTATAGTTGTTTATTTGCTCTTATTATCTTGTATTAATGTGTGAGTGTGAGTTTGTGTGTGCGCTGGATGCATGTGTGTGTAATTATGTGTGTTGAATATCTGGGGGTTGTTTGTTTTGCTTATTAATTTCAATTGTTGTAAGAGGATGGTCACTCCTAAGACCTTTCCTGCACTGTTCTGCTATTTTTATTTTATTTATTTTTTTATTTATTTTGCCATTTGTGCTTATATTTTGTCACTTTAAATGTTGGGTGCAAACACTAATAAAATAAATACATAAATAAACTAATATTAAGCAGTCCCAGAACTAGTAAGTAGACAACAAATCTGAAAACAAGCTGAATAATATAATATAAGTTTTGAAATCTTGTCCAGATCAGAGAAATTTGGGCAGAGCAATGACATACACTGCAAAAAAGGCCTATCAAAAATAAGAGAAAAAAAAAAAACAATTCTGAGGTAAAAATGCCGTATTTTAAGTGAAATTCTCTGCCAGTGCAGTAAGAAATTTTCACTTACCAAGTTTTCTTAAAACAAAACGAAATACGAATCTTGTTCTAAGCAGAAAACACAAGTTTCAAGTGTTTATGGAAAGATTTTCACCTTATTGGTTTGAGAAGGAAGTTAAAGAGCCTTAACCTGCTTGATTTAATATAAAAAGTGCTTAGAATAAGTTGTAATATCGAGATAAGATAAATCAGAATGGAATATCTTGAAACTTTGTAAATTTTGTACATATACTTATTCACTTTATATTATTATTTTTATTATTATTTCTATTTTTATTATTGTTTATCTTGATTGCATCACGCTTTTTCCCCCTTTTTTTGCACTAAACTGTCCTGGAGCTACTGTGACTGTTGAATTTTTCCACTGTGAGATCAATAAAGTCCTGTCTTATCTTATCTTATCTTATCTAAACAAGTAAAAAAAAATATTATTTTATTAAGTAAAAAAATCTTAAACTTGATCTTTTAAGATGAATCTGCTTAAGTCAAGTGAGTTTAACTATGCTAGAAAATCCTTTTTTGCAGTGTATTCATAGAAACAACCAAGTGACGAACCTCTAACCAAAAAGTCAAACAGTGCAGCTTTAAAACAGTAAAAATCTGGAAGCCCACACCCGCCGTACCCCCGGTGGACCCGAGTCTAAACCTCTCCCCGACCACAGCTCCTCTCCCCTCTCCTGGTGCCGGGCACATACCTCCGCCTGCTCCCCGGGTTCAAATAAACGCCAGCGCTGAACCATATTGTGCCCTCCCTCCTCTCCCCACATCCTATTATTCACCGCCGCGTAATTGGTAGTCAATTTGAGCTCCCCCTTTGCCTATTGTGGGCACATTTTGCTCTGACAGAGTGCGGAAGATTAATGGCTACGAGCAGCCAAGGGAGGCCCCGCGCGGCAAGCATGAACGCCCTAAATTCATTACACCAATTTCCCCCTGTCCTGCTCTCCCCGGCGCGAAGCCACAAGAGAGGAGAAGAAGAGAGGGGACCAAAGTGTGAATGAAAAGGCAAGAAAGAACACTGCAGTCAGATGGTGCTCGGCGGTGTGTCGGAGAGGGGAGGGAAACAAAAGATTAGAGAGGCAGAGGAGAGAGGGCCACGTCAGGGGTTGGGGAGGCGAGCAGTGGCTGGCGAGGGAAGGAGAAACGCTACACGACTGACTAGGAGATGTCAATTAGGTTTTATTTATAGCGGAGGAAGAGGTAATGGGTTTTTAAGGTGTTTCTACGCGACGCAATCAAAAGACGTGCGCGGAGAAGAGTGGAAAATGTAATGACGTCACCTGTTTTGCTGTAAAAAACGTTCAAAATAAGAGTTATGTGCTGTCTGCATCTATGTTTATGTTTAATACAAGTAAAAAAGGTTGGGGACCACTGATATGAGGTATGTTCACAATAAATTAAGCCCATTTTAGTGCAAATGTGGCCTTCGTTTGGTCTAGTTCTAGTCCTGAGCTCGTATAGGTTTCATTTTGGGGTTAATCCTGGTTTCTTTTCAGTTGCAAGAGGCAGATAGACAAATATTGTGGAGAGATTATGGAGAAAAAGGCAAAGGCCGAAAGCAACTGCAGAAGAGTGGAAGCAGAACTCTCTGAAAAAGCCCAAAACAAGTAACTACAGATGTTACGAAAGCCACTATTAGGCAAATGTTCTCTTGGTAAAACCAATTTGTCCATGTGACCCCTGTCTGCATCTATCCTCTGGTGTGCTGTTAGCATGCTAGTTGTTTGTAGCAGCATTACTATGACAACAAAACTCTGCTCTGGTCTATGGAAGTTGTGAAAAGCTCTTAAAAAATCACTGAATAACGACAATAACGCTAAAAAAAGTGAGAAATACGATTAAACTGCTGCAGACAATTGCGAATAAACTAGTTCAGTTCCCTATTTCTCAAGAAAATCGTACTGAATCTTAATATAATTGAAAAGATACTCACCCAGAAGCATCGTACTGCAAAAATAAGCACCCACGGGTAAGTAGTATAGTCTCCATGCATTACTTTTTTTACATAATGATTTTGTACGTTCCATTCTCTTTGACACAGATTTGCGATGGTGTTAAGAGACTCCATCAGGGCAGGGCACGACTCCTGGGGTTCGGTCCATAATGGAGCCTGTCAGTCACAGACGTCTGACCCCAGCTGTCCCACGGCTCCTGTGGACGTGCACTTGGGTTAATACTCTCCACTGAGTTCATGTGATAGCTACGTGTAGGCCTATTTAAATAAAAAAAACATGAATTGACAACTTTGCACCCTATTCGTAAGCCTTTTCAGAGTTTCATTTGAGTAGTCCTCATCTCAGACCTCATTGTTTCATGCACTCCTTCGCACGAGGTCTGAGGCCTGAGGGCTCCAACTTATCGTCCCAAAAGAGTCTCAGGAGTCGGGGTGACCTTGGGGTGACCGGGCCTTTTCTGTGGTTGGCCCCAAACTTCGAAACGTTCTCCCCCCTTCACATTAAAACCGCCACTTCAGTCGATTCTTTTATTAAAAACACACTTTACTCAGCGGCTTTTAACACAGCGTGAGAATCGTGTGGTCCTCTGACTGTCTTTTATTGATTTTATTATTTAATTTTATTATTTATTGACTTGCTTATTTATTTTATGCTTTATTTTAATTAATGTGTTAATTTATATTGTGTCTACTCTGTGCAGCACTTCGGGGACACTGTGTTGGTAAAATAGGCCATACAGATAAAGTTGGAATAGACTGGATCCTGTATTTGAAGCTTGAGTGCTCTGAAAATGTCTGGTTTCACTCACCTCCTATCCCCGCCCACTTATTTACTTAGTAGTCATAGTTTATTCAGTCATTTGCAGCTTTACAAAAACATCGGGTTTGACATTTGGATCATGACCGAAAGGGTTTAGGTTGAAGGAAAAAGTACTTATAATGTCTAACCCTGTTAAACATTGATAAAATTCCAAGAAAGAAAAGTATTGCATGATCAGCAAGTTTGTATTTACAGTTTCACTTATAGGACTTACTATATATAAGAGAAAAAAATAAAAAATAAACAAACAAAACTGACTGCATTAATTATTCCAGAGCTTTATAGCTTTCAAGAAGAAATAATGCTTAAAAACGATTTTTAAAGACTTTTGTGGTATTGGACTTTTAAAATCAGACACTGAGTCATACATGTAGAGTTCAACAATAAGGAAAGTAAACCTTTTATTGCGCACAAACGACACTAATGCTAAACTGCTGTTAGCATGCTAGTAGTTGTTAACATACTGTGATGGCAACTCTGCTCCGCCCCTGAAAGCCGTGAAACTCGCTTAAAAACTCATTGCGGTGAATAATTACGCTATGAAAGTGAGGAATAACTTCGGATCTCTGCAAAGTTCTGTTCTCCATGTTTTTAAGACAGTAAAAATCACTGCCTTTAACGCACAAGCCTGAGGAAGAGGAAGGGAGTGCAGTGAATTTGATACAAGTCCTGTGTGGACATTGCACCGCGGGTCATTTGCAGCCTTTGATGGTGGCTGCAGTTTCCACCGGGCAGCTCTCTCTCCATAACCCTGGACTGAATTTGCTTGTCCGAGCCTTTAAAGCTTTTGGCAGATTAACAGTTGACAGTGCGGTGTGGTTTGGTGTAGCGTGTAATTTATGTACCAGCTCCAACTCTTGGGTCTCCACCGCGCACCTGTTGGCGGGCTACATTAAGCGCTCTTTCCACGCTTTGGTGAGATGGTGTCGGCAGAGCGGGGCGTACAGGTCAGGCCTTCAAAAAAAACTGAACCGTGATTTTATGTCACTCCCATTCGGACCTGGACAAGAAAGGGAGAAGTTGGAAGGGCGGGTAGAGGTTTAAGGGACACTTCCAGGCCAAGTTGTAAATCAGAAAGAGAGATTGAGATGGATTCATTGATAGAGAGGAACATAAAAGAAGTCTATGGCGTAATGTGGACAAGGTGCGCAAACTGTCCCTTCGTTCACACCAGATAGAGGAGTTTGGAAAGTGTCTTCAGCACAACCTATCGTAAAAAAGACCTGAGGTGAGTGCCAACTTCGCCCTGTGGGCCCTGTTAAACACTATCCAGGCTGGTGCCGCCGAGTGCCTCCACTCACTTTCATTTCTCTTCAGCGACTAGTCAGGAATCAGAATATTCCAGGCGGTTTGCAAGAATCCCGGAAGTTGTAATCGGCGCACCGGCCAATCGGCGAAGAGCTGTGAAGCCGTGACGTCAAACTCAAGCACTTCTGGGTCCTTTTGTGGTGCAGTAAACAGTAAACAAAGCGGTCGAGATGGACGTAGACGAAGCCAAACGTTTTGTGTTGGCAACGATTCCCGACATCGAGGTTTTAAAGCCGGAACTGTTGGTGAGTTTTATCAACGGGAAAGACGTTATTGCCCTTCTTCCTATGGGATTTGCTGTTGTGCCGCGATTACTTGGACTCCACTGAGCATTTCGGCGCATTACAGACGTCACCACCAAACAGCAGCGATTGGTTAAATAAAAAAAGTACCCACCTACTGTCGAGCAAACGAATCCTAATGCTACGAGGTGAGACGGTTTCCATAAAGTGAATCAGGCTAAATTGCTCTAGCAACATTCCTAATTGTTCATATTTCTGAACTCCAGAGCAACAGTGGATTTTTGGACCAAATTTTGACCAAATATCAGACATTATATCACGTTTAATGGGCATTATGTAACTTTTCTAGAAGAGGATCCACCGATTCTTCATCTTCATTTATCAACTCCATGGATTATTGCCCTTATGGGATTTGCTGTTGTGTCGGAAATTAATTACTTGGACACCACTGAGTGTTTCGGTGCATTAGATGTCACCACCAAATAACAGCGATTGGTTAAATCAAAAAAGTACCCGCCTCCCGCGAACGAATGCTAATGCTGCGAGGTCATACGGTTTCCACAAAGTGAAACCAGCTGATGAATCAGGCTAACTTCACTAGATCATCTAATCTTGACAGGTCCAGTTTCGCTCTTTGTATGTCCTGTACATGTGAAGAAAGCGGAAAATAAAGGTTCTATTCTAGGGTGACCAGATTTTCAAAATAAAAAACTGGGACATACCTGGTTTGTGGTGGTGGTTCATAATAAAATAGTGAAATAGGTGCGGCGTTGTTATGCACTTGGCACTAATGTGAGACAGTATAGTCAGATTTTCTTTGTGTTTTGGTCATTTTAAAGCCGCTTTTCTGCATTTTACCTAAAGAAATGACAGTTTATGCCTCTCTTTACTGTTGGCAGGTTTCAAATTGGTCAAAATTAGGGACACCTGGGACATTTCCTGTATAAAACTGGGACAAATCACCGGATTTGGATAAATCTGCTGGGACAGGGGACACAGGGCTCAAAACTGGGACTGTCCTGGGTAAATGGGAACATCTGGTCATCCTAGTCTATTCTCTTATCTTAATATCATTTTGGTGTCAGATGGTGGCAACACTGGGCATGACTTAATTGTGCACTATGAAGACAGAATTTGATGTTATTGCTTTGCCAAGAATGTCCCCCAAGCAGAGTTACAGGTCTGTGTCAAGTACAGTAAGAATGCATTTTTCTATATATATATTTAACAAAAACACACCCAAAAACACCCCAAAAAACACACCAAAAAAACAAAAAATAAACAAAAATGTGATTTTAAGATGATATAAAACTGAAAATATAAAAGTCATGGTCCGCAGTACTGAGCATGAC
Organism: Odontamblyopus lacepedii; assembly: GCA_034769755.1. Classification (NCBI taxonomy): domain Eukaryota; kingdom Metazoa; phylum Chordata; class Actinopteri; order Gobiiformes; family Gobiidae; genus Odontamblyopus; species Odontamblyopus lacepedii. The sequence goes on from CM068355.1 coordinate 8,029,470, forward strand.
GAAATACTGTAAATCCCTCCAGACATAACGAGAAAACATACTCTAAAAGTCCCCAAGACAAATTGTCAGTCCTTGTTATCTTGGCCTACTTCATCTGAGGTATAATACTCCCTACAACAGAATGTCTCCATGTCCTCTGCTAATACTGAACTCCATCCTCATGCGTCTTCTTTCAACTCGCGGATACGTCAAGATATTCCACAACAATAAGTATTATCAAAACAGAACTTACTTAACATTACTGCGCGCTTCGAACCCACTACTACACCCGTGCAACAAAAAGTAAAGTTTTCTCAGACCTTCCTACCTTTGTTGAACTGTATATGGGTGAACTATCTCACATGTTTCGCGTTAGGGTGTCCCCGTGGCTGGGAAGAGCGTTGGATGGGAAACCCTGCGAGTCAGGGGTGTCAATGCTGAAGTTTATTACAGGGCAGTGGGCCAGAAAGTCGCTGGGTGCCGAGATGGGTAACAGCAAGTGTTCATAAAGATGTCACGAGAAAACTTCAGGAGACACCAAGTCTCAATTTGAGCCAAGACGCTGCCAGCCAGATGTGCGAGCATGAAGGAGCAGCTGGATCGCAACCTGCCCCGACGCCACGCCAAATGTGCAGCTAACAGCCACGGCCCAGCAGTGCTTTTGAAGTGCGTGCCAAGATACGTCCACATTCTTAACGACTGGTAATTTATGACAGCACGGACCAGCACGGCTCCAGAGGTCAAAGGCTTGTCCACTCGTATGTCTCTGTCCTCGCATAGCTCTCCCTCCCCGTCACTACCACAGGTCTTGTGTCTTTTGTCTATTTCTGCACCTGTTTAACACCTTGACTCGCTTTATGACCTTGGTAAGACTGCTGTTAAGTGTTTCATGTTACTGTAGAGTTTTTGTAGGCTCGCAGCTGGCTGGGCAAACAAGAGTGGGCCCCATTGGACATCTATATTTTGTCCTGAACACCTCCCCACGTATTAGCGGTGTCAGATATGTCACTATGCTGTAGTCATCTTTGGGTGAATTTTGAGTAGCTTCAAATCAAGTATAGTTCTACTAATAGAGAAAAACGGCACAGATACATCACAGAATGTATGTTTTAAAACCATGGGGATCACCGGTGACACTTTGGCGTTTGACTATAATTTACGGTTTTTACAGCACACCTCGGAGTTGCCGTCACCGTTGTACGATGGCCTGGTGACTACTTTGCTTTTACCTTGTCGGCACGATTACTGCTGCCTCGTCCCCTGCCTTTTCTCGCCCCTTTGCCACAATTTTCCTCTTACACCCCAGCAGCCACGATGACATTGCCGGCTTCCTCTGAATTGCCAAACTGAAGTAATATTCTCCCGAGTTTTCCTCTGCTATTTTACCAGAGAAAAGTCGTATTGTTTGTCTGAATGCAATGATAATGCCACACTTTCTATACTGTATAACAACTTGGTCACAGACAAAAATGCTAATAAATCTGCTCTGAGGCCTATAGAATCATTATATAAAAGCGCTCTCAAGACCCATGACAAGAAAAGTCGGCTATTCCACCACTGTCATATTGTAGTGAAACATTGCATTTTAAGTTTTGAAAACCTGATAATGTTTGCAAATGTTTGTCTGTCGCTAAAACAGTTTGTTTCCCTGAGCTCTGAAACCACCTCCCGAGCCACTCGATCCACCGTGCGAGGCGAGTGCAGGATCCCCAAACGCTGAACAGCATTTGGAAACTCAGCCTTTTCATGCGCGGCGTCCGTCAGTGGAACATGTTACCAACAGAGCTAATCACATGTACTAACTATGGCACGTTCTCACGCCTGGCAAAAAAATGGCTCCTTACAAACCAAACCTCCAACCATAATGTGACTGAGGAATGTGTGGGGAGAGGGTGATGTTCTGGAGTGAATGAACTGAATGATGATTTTGATAAGGATGATGATTTTAAGGTGCTGAAGACATTTTCTTTGTATGTTTGATTTCATGAATGAGAACATTAACCTGCCCAGGGACGACAGGTGGAAATTAGCATTGGCGCTACAACCTGGTACAAGCATCTCTCCTGTTAAGGTTAATGTATATTGTGCACTGTCCCTGTCTCATTAAATAAATAAACTAAACTAATCTAAACTAAAGAAAACACAATAGGCTACGTAAAAACAAAACAGGCGAAGAAGAAAAAACGTGCAGCGTCAGTGGTCACGTCTTCTTCCTTGATTTGTTTAAGACTCTGCGTTTATTCAGAACCGGTGGTTATTTATCAAAATATACACCCGGCGTTTAAAGGGTTTTAATAAGCAACTAACTGCAACTGAATAAATGCAAATTATGTCAATTTAATGCAATACAGCAAGAATAGGGTGACCAGATTTTCAAAATAAAAATCTGGGACACCCCGGGCTTGTGGTAGTTGGCAAAATTGTGAATCGAGTGTATAATTAAGGAAAATTGCTCTGCACTCAGCCCATTCATGACTAACATGTATCAGTATAGTCAAATTTTCTTTGTCTTTTGGTCATTTTTAAGCATCTTTTATGTATCTTACCTAAACAAATGACAATGTACGCTTCTCTTTACTGTTGGCAGATATAAAACTGGTCAAAAATAGGGACACCTGGGACATTTCTTGTATAAAACTGGGACAAATCACTGGTTTTGGAGAAATCTGCTGGGACAGGGGACACAGGGCACAAAACTGGGACTGTCCTGGGTAAATAGGGACGTCTGGTCACCCTAAGCAAGAACAACAACACCATCTCCAGAAAAATTACTGAGTGCATCTTTTAGCATCCTTTAGCATCTTTCTCACTGTCTCCTGTATCCCATCAACCCAAAACATGAACAATAGTTCAAATCCTCTGGCTAAAGTAGTCCTGACCAAGCCTCAAAGGTCAATTTTATATAAAGTGCACCATAACCTCACAAATGAAGTATCCTGGAGTCTAGAAATGGGTTTTCATTGCTCGTCGGAAAGCAAGAAAACACATGTTGTTTAGGCTTTAGCAGGACTAATAAAGCACAGATCTTTGTGAGTAATGATTAAACAGGTTGAGAATGGCAACAACAACATCTTTCTGCTAATTCCAATTTGACAGCGTGCTCAATTCTGCTCATTTGAAAGCGGGATTAGGCCACTTTGAAATGCGATAGGCTTTGGGATTATTAGCCTGTACTTTTCTATTCTTGTGCAGCTGAACGTTTGCAAATGTTCCTTGTGCTCTGTGCCTTAAAAATGTTGCTTTTGTTGACGTTAAGTGAAAGTAATGTTTGACCTCAACATGACTTAGGCCAAGACCAGATGGGAAGACGAATTAATAAAATAAAAAAAGAAATCCAAGCCTTGCGAAAAGACACATATGGAAACGAGAAATTCCAAGGGGATTCCAAACATCTTTATCCGAAACAAGTGTTCAACCACAACATCTGACAGTGACGACTCCGGCATTATGCGAGCAAATTAGTGCCCATAAAACGATTATGCTCACTTAACCCATCTGTCTTCTGTCAAATCTTCCAGGCTTTCCCCCTGTTGCAAGAAACGTTCAAAGAAAATTGGAAAAAACATATCAAAGATCGCACTGGGCACGGAGATTTACAACCGTGGTGAAAGGTTTCCACTCCGAGCGATATTGGCGACTGTTTGGGAAGGTGGCGGAAGCGGCTGGGGAGGGGGGAAGGCGTGGTAGCTTGAAATGGCTTTACGATTCTTGTTATCAGGTTTAAATAAATCAGTAGAAATCCCACTTAAAGGAAACCGGAGCGTATTTCACATGTCAGCTGGTCCTGATATCCACAGGCCACTTGGACGGCCTGGTGTTTTATGTTCAAACAGTCACGATGCTTCAATTTGTTTGGAAAGAGCGCATGATGTGGTGCAGGTGCAGAACGTTTAAGAGATATGTCTGTGCTTTATAGAAAAAGTCCCTCTTGTGGTAACATGAGTTCTTCTAAAGGTGCACTGTTTAACATTTCTGCTTGTTTCCATGGCTAAGTTCAGCCTGAAGTGACCCAAATTCGATTTTTTCGCCCCTATGTGACCTGTACCTGCACTTTTAATGGCAACACAGATCCGATTTTTCCAAATGTGACCCAGGCCACTTGGATATGGGCTCCTAAACCCGATACATATCCGATCTTTTGACATGCGACTTCAGTATGAACGCCCAGGTCGCATTCATCCGACCTACACCCGACCTACCGTTCCTTTCTACGGACGTCGCTGCGACTGCCCCACAAAATGACACGGCCAAAAACCTTGTACTTCTTCTTCTCAATCTCCTCCTTAAAACAAATAATCTGTAAATGTTTTGGCTCCGGTACGACGGCAACTTTAAAATCGACTTCCGTCAACACTGAGCACACTTTGCTCACGCTGCTGTGACGTCGTTGTGTCCTCCAATGTGTATGGGAGACACTTTTAGGGAGTTTAAAGTTCACACTGGAGATCACAGACAAGTCGCATTTAACTAGAAATGTGAACGACCTCGCAAAAAAATCGGATTTCAGAAAAAACTTGAGCAAAATTGAGCATTAAGCCCTGCAGTCTGAACGTAGACTTTAGTTGTAACTTTGCCTGACATGTTCAAATCTAAAAAAACATGCACCACAGACTACGGGAGGAAATTAGCTCTAGTGCTACAACCTGCAGAAGGTTAATGTAGATCAGGGGGCTCAAACCTGGAGCTCTCCACCCTCTTCCAAGTAGCTCTCTAAGGGATTTCTGAAGTATATGTATTGGGCTGGATAAGTAAAATTTGAATAATTACCATTGTAAATGTATTATTTTGAGGCCCAGTTGTGTGTACTAATAAATGGATAATGGTTTATATTTTATAGGCTTCTAACTGTTCCCCATTTAAGATGGTGGGTCTTCGAATGCATTTTTGTTTTGTAAAGTTGGCTCACCAGAGGAAAAAAGTTGGAGACCCCTAAACAAAAATAATAAACAAATAAACAAAATGTAGCCCCGTCATCAATATCACTTTAGACAGACCTGATCTAAACATTAAAAACATCAGCTAAATAAACAGGAATAAATATCATATAATAATTAATGTGTTAAAAACATCTCAAATAAATAAATAAATATATTGTAATAAGTAATGGGTTAAAAACATCTCAAATTGACCTAAATATAATTGATTTGTCTGTTAAAAAACTTATAAGTCTTATAAATAGTTAAAAATGTTTAGCAAACTAAAGGATTTATTCAATTTAATTTGTTCATTTTGTTGTGAAACAAGTTTGTTAGACCTGTACCCACACATGGCCGGGTGACTGTCTTTTTTTTGGCCAAACTCTATTGTGTGTCAATCTTGTATTTTCTATAATCTGATTGGGGGAGGTACTGGCAATAGCGAATCCGTGTGGAGTGGGCATGTCCAATATCGCGCATGTCCAATATCGCACATGCAAAAGAAACATCTTGTCCGGCTGACACTCGGCTATAAGCGGTGAGGGAAGCAGATCACCTAACCTGACTGGTAAAATAGTCACCAAATCCGTTGTAGATGCCGAGTCTACAGGTCCTGTGGGGATTATTGTTACCTAAAGCCACGTGAGTGTTCAATATGTTTTATTTTGTGTATCAAACGGCCAGTTTGCACTAAGAATTATGATGCTAAACGTGAGTTAGCGATTTAGCCGCTAATGCTAAAGCTAACGCTAAAGCTAGCCTAGTGATAAATTCTATATGCAAAGTATATTTTATTTGGAGAAATATACTAATGAGAGACTTGTTACTGCACAGCGGACCAAGGCACACTCTTTGGACCCTGTTGTGGAGGCCAGTTGCCCCATTAGACTGTGTGTGTGCTGCTCCCAGCGCCACGAAACCCACACGAGTCAGACGCAGCCGCCATTTTGGCCAAGCTCACGGACACGGACATGTCTGTATCTGTATCTGTATGATAATCTGCTGCGACGAGGTCGTTATGCAGATCTCTCCAAGTCATTTAGTTGGTTACTGGAGCTGTAACTGGGGGCAGGCCCAGTACTACTGAGGAGATCGCTTGGCGTGGCTCTTCCAGTTCAGTGATGTCTTCTGGTCGCAAGTTCCATTTAGGAGCTGTTCTCTGGAAGAAGGAGTACTTGTACTGGTCAACCGCTGGGTGATCGATTTGGAAGCTGGTTGGGTTTGCCCTCCCCCTCAAGTTGTAGCTGTTGTCTGATGGCATACGGAACTGTTCAATTGGTATGCACACTTTCTTTTTCACTATCCGATGGTACATCACCAAGTCATCAATTTCTCGTCTCTTCTCCAACAGCGGCCATTTTAGCTGTTGGATCATGTCATTTGGGCTATCCTTTCTTCGGTAGCGTCCAGTAACGAATCTTGCTGTCACATGTCACATGATGTCACATGCCCCGTCACCAACCCACTGTTTGATACCCGGTTTTGTGAGTACATTGAACCCCCCCAGTGCACACGTTTTGTTTTGGCTTGCCCAGCAAGTGAAGCGGCCATTTGCAGTTTTCACGGCCACGACGCACCCGAGCAGCATCAGGCCTGCAATGCAAGGGAACTGAACTAGTTACAATTGAGAGGTTAAAATTTGACTGAAATAGAAGTTAATTAATTTTATTTCAATTGACTTGAAATTCTAAGTGCATTACACGCATGTCTGTCATTTTGTTTTATTTTAAATATCTTTTAATTTACTAAATTTCTATTTTTACATTTAACACAGTCTGAGCGTGTGTCTGTTGTTATTCTTTGGTTATCGCAGCAGAGTTTAGCCTGGTTTACGTAAAGGGAAAGGACAATTCATTAAATCTTAGTGGAGGCACCGTCAAACTAATTTTTATTTTATATTCAGGGACTAGACTTCTTATTGTATCTCCTGTTTACCAGAGGCCCCTCTCATAGTACTACCACAATATAGTCAATACTCTAGCTACATGGGATGGATGCTACAAAAATAATAATAATTCTGCAATCTACACTATACCATTAAAGGTTCTGTAATCAATGTTTTTTTCCATGTATTTGAGCAAAATTGATCTAGTCCCAGTACTAATATATTGTTTAACCCCCTAACTCCTGGATTTATATGGATGTCTTTGTTTTTGTGTGTGTCAATGGGAAACCAAATTGAGATTATTAATTTGTCTATAGCAAAAAACCTGGGTATGTTGCAAATTTGCGTATATGCACTAACCGGCATTGGGGAAATGCAGCCACTATCTCGGCTTATATCTTAATCCAAAATGGTTTGTCGCATATTTGTGACACTCAGCGTTAAGGGGTTAAGTTCTTCTTGAGGTCAAAATATTGATTATATATTAATACTGAGATGTTATTTCTTTGCCTGAAATGTTCCCCATTAGGACATTAAACATATCTCACTTACATTTGTTCAATTACAGATATTTTATAGCTCAAAAACACCTTAAATCTTACCGTGTGCAGGATTGCTTCTCCATTAATCTGTCTTCAGTGTGATTATCAAGTTTATTTCTGCATCAGTTACAAAGTGCACCTTAAATGTCACTTTAAATGTCACCTTTAATGTCAAACTGTGCAAACATTTCATTAAAAGCAATAAAATCTCCATGGAAACAAACAGCTGGCTGAAAATACACCATAAATGTTGTAGAGCACCTTTAATATGCTTCCACAATTGTGCTTTAAAGCTAAATGTGCAGTGCTTGAAAGGATATGCTAATAGTTGAAGGCAGGTGTTTTGAAGTTGGCTGTGGATCTGAGGTTTGGACGTTGGAAGGATCATGTTGAGTGCGTTTGTTGAGCAGTCTTGATAATAAGCCTTTTGAAGATGTCGTCATAATCAGTGAATGAAAAAATCTGAAAATCAAATCAGCAAATCTAATCTTGATTATGCACAAGCTTCTCGATTTGGTTTGGAAATTAGCCCGTTGTGATAAAAGAGTGAGGAAGTTGAATCACTACTAGCATAATGTTATAATTACGGTCAGAGATCGTGCAGCCTGTTGCTGACTGCAGAAACATCTTCCCTTTCTGCTTTAAACTAACTGCAACGTTTTTCAGTCCCTTGTCATATTTTTTCTTTCAGTTTTCCATATTTGTTTTAATGCAGACCTAAATCGTGTGTGTCCCTGATTAACTAATGGCAAAACTCCATTCTGGCCTCTGGAAGTTGAAAAATGAAGACCACTTAAAAACTTTTTGTGGTGAATAAGGACGCTCAGAACTCATAAAATGAAGAGGAATAAATTTGGACCACTGCAAACGGATCAAAATGAACATAGGTTTTCAGGTTTTTAAGATCTTTTATTCACACCCATAGACTGTATAAAGAAGTTCCAGGACTAAAAACAGCAGGAGAAAGTAGAGCAGGTTAACAGAAATATTTTAAGACCAAAATGACACTCACGGCAGCAGTTACAGAGAAAGCGGTGACAATTTTTCAACGTAAAGTCAATTGGAGTCGATGGAGCGCACACACCCCATGCACACTTCCTATGAGGAATGTGGCAGCAAAAACCGAAGAGTTAAAATTTTAGGGTCAAATATTTCAGAGTTTTTAACACAAAATTTATTAGAATGTTAAACAGGGGTTCGAGCTGGGGCTATTTGCCAGAGTTGATATGGCTGAATTTAGCTTCCACTAGTGTTCCTTCACATAGTTTGTTTTTACTTCTGTCGACTTTTAAATGCTTCATCCAGAGTATCTACAAGATCATTGCACATGCTTTTAACACTTTTATATCTTTAATCTGCAGAGAGTTCTGCAAAGTAATCTGCAAGTTTCACAGTTGCATGTTTCTATTCACTTTTTCTGGTTATGATTGTGTGAGTGTGTTCTGCTTGTGCAGTTTTATACTGCCTCTTGGCCAGGTCGTTATTGCAAATGAAGTGTTCTCAACTGACTTACCTGGTAAAATACGTAATGAATAAAATCTAATAAATAAATTCAACTTCTCTTAGTATTAATTTGGCACCTCCCATCCTCAATTTCAAACTCCCGTGAGAGAAGACCAGTTGGAACCAATTTTGTGCATAATTTCATCTTAAATTAACAAAAATAAAGTGTAAAAATGAAACACCTCTGTGTGTTGTTTAGCTAAATCAGGATAACCCTACAAAGTGTTCTCCGTTTACTCTCAAAACGTGAATATAACTCTTGATTTTGGGGTTAAACAGGAACTTTGGTCCAGTGTTACTTCATTAATATTTCCAACAATGTTAAATCAACTCTAGACCAGATTGGACTCGGATAAACCCTGAGGAAATGTTAAAATTGATTCTGTGAGTCAATCAACTTTGTCCATTTAAATTTACAGTCTATGATCACACCTGTTGTGACTAGGGGACATGCACCAGTGACCAGACTAACATTATTACGTGTTTGTGTCTTTTCTTGATCCCTGAAGTTAGATGGTGCCATTTTGAGGACAGTTGACTAGTTAAATGTTATAATATTTAGTTATGAATGACTGTTACGGCGATGGTCCTCTTTTTTCATCTTTGTGAAACCCAAGGACATACAGATACTCAAAGTGTGCACATTTCACACATCAGTATCAATCAGTAAAGAGCATTTCAATTACAATGAGCATGAATGAAATAGCATCAAAGTTTTGTGTTCTCTTTTGTGTTGAATTTGCCTTTACAAATTCCTCATCTGAATCCGTGGAGTCTGTTTGGATCTTCAGTTGGAAATATTTGGCCTTGCCCGCGTATTTAGTCACTGAGTTGTCGTGATAAGCAGCACATCACACGAGCTTTGTTACAGCGGCCCCAGAATGTCTTTAAACTCCTGTTTGCTTGCACTTTCTATTTCTGTATTTGGCTTCTGCATTCCTTACATAACATGTGACACTTACGCACGTCTTACTTGTCGAGTTCCTTCACGCTCCATGGAATAAGGATGACATCTTCTTTTTGTCACTTCATTATGAGTGCTAATTGCGTTTGCGAACATTTTGCACAACGTCAAGTTGGAATGTGTTTTGAAATGCCAGTAATGCTGTAGTTATACTTTTTATGGGTGAAACAAAGTTATTATAGTAAAATATTATCTTACAAAACTATATTGACCACTGAAGCACAAAACATAATTATACAGCTAATTAGAGAAATGCCTTTTTGCACTTTTGGATACAAATTGTGTGTGGAGCGCTGCTTAAAGGGGCTGTAGGCCAAAGTAAAATTAGTTTTAGCCAACAACAGATATGTTAAATCAAGAAAATTAGACCACTATGTACTGCCTGCCTATTTACATCTAGGGTTTTGCGAGATGGGAAGCAATACTAGTTGTTGTTAGCATTACTATCACGGCAAGATATGGAATCTAAATTACATGAAAAGTGTTGTATAGTTCTAACTGGACATCTTTTGTATGAATGTTCAATTGACGATACAGTCGTCCTTCACTATAACGCGGTTCACCTTTCGCGACCTCGCTGTTTCGCAGATTTTTGTGTGTGCAATTTCCAGTGCTTTTCATACAAAAAATGCAACACAAAGTGCTTACCCCCCCAACCACACTGCTCAGTTTGGTTCGCAGAGCCTGTCTGAGAAAAGTGTATAAAGTGTGCTAAATACTAATAAAATGGAATACTAATTACAATCAATCAAATAGTGTCCGACTTTTTTAACTGTTTGTTTTGATTGTACTTAATTTGTTTATGTTGTTGTAAGGTGACCTTGATAGTAGTAGTAGTAGTAGTAGTAGTAGTAGTAGTAGTAGTAGTAGTAGAATACAATTATCATATATGTTTTAAGGCTGTGAAACCGCTCCGCAATATAAACTGTGGAGCGGCAGGGGGTGAAAAACATAGTTATGGGTAGTTGTTTTTTATTCTTATAAACAGACACGCCAGCTTCGATTAAACAATGCACAGATTCTCCCTTAACCAATCAGTTAATCACAATGCGCATTCCATCCATCTTCTCCCGCTTAATCCAGCTGGGTCATGGGAACAGTTTGCTGCCTAATACTCATAGCACCTGACCCCCCCCATGAACCCCTCTGCAGGTGGTGAGCCCACAGGAGGGTGGACAACATGGTCCTTGATGTTAGTTCACAGAGGTGCTGCATGTTTTGGGTTGATGAGGGAAACTGGAGTACCCGGAGGAAACCCATCCAGACACGGGGAGAACATGCAAACTCCACACAGAAAGACTTGGGCGACCCGGGGATCGAAAACGCAACCTTCTTGCTGTGAGGCCTGAGTGTTGCCACTCAGCCACCGTGCCGCCCTACACTGTAAATAAAAAGCAAAATTGCACAAAAAAAGTGAGGCCATGAAAGGTGAACCATGTTATATGTATACCAGTCTGTTCAGGTTGGTCAGCAAATAATCCTGCTACCTTTACCTTTAAGACAAATAAAATAAATGCTCTATCTGCCTTCTTTTTTCCATTTCAGCCATGTGTGGCAACCACCACTTCGCTTCCACCCCAGTAGTACAACTATTACACTCTTCAGCCTCTCAATTTCTTCCTCTTCAACAATAACAGTATCTAGGTCCCAGAGAAACATTACACCTGCCAAATTTATCACATATGTGGGTCACTGACATGACAGGTAAAAGGGTTCAAATTTCATAATAATTCACCACATTTCTGTAGTACCTCTGACCTCCATGGAACCAAATCATTTATTTTTTATTTTTTCAGAAATCATGAGATATTCTGCATGTTTTTTGTATTGTAATTTTAAGGTTATTCTCTGTTGCACCACATGACATTTTACACCAAAAATGCTTAGTATAAATGTTAAACGTAGATTTATGCACCTTACACTGTAAATATTTGAAAAGGTTCAATAAAGTTGCCTGTTGAAAATCCTTATACGTCATTGACCCGTGTATGTAACACAGAATTTTCTACCTGTTGGGCTCTAAGTTCATCTTATTAGATTATTGCAGTCGCACTTGGCATGCAGGGAAAGGAATATAGTGTTACCCCTGACCATTTTCACCCTCGCTGAGAACAACCGCTCTTGTCAAGTTTATGCCAGAATTGAATGTCGCTCTGTGTGTGTGTGTAATGTGAAGAGGGAAATCCTGCCTCAGCCTGTACAGTGAACGACAGCGTGTAGTTGTGTTAGTACATATTTGGGCTGGATCAGGGCTACATGGGCGCTGCCTCCCACGCCCCATGCCTGTCCCAGCGGGGGGTTCCTGGATGGCACTGGGCTCCATATGGCACATCACTCAAGCGGGCCCGGGCCTTTTCAAAGAGCCCCTGCAGCAACCCGACGCGAGGCTGTCTCCACGGGGGTCAGCGGGCGTCTGGGCACAGAGGCCTGGCTCCTCTTGGCCTGGGGGGGGGAGAGACAGACACCCCCCACCTGAGCCAGTGTGATCCACGTTTAGCACTGGGGTCGCCCTGGTCTGCTAACAGGCCAAGACCATGACCTTGGGAGGTTGACAAACAAACCAGGAGACACAAGGTTGACTAAGCAGGCATTTATTTAGGACTGTAAATGCCACTCTAAAATGTGGATTATGTGGACTATGCTGCTAGTATCAAATCCGTTTGCAATTTTCTAGTTATTCAGATGTCCTGTAGTCATCTTATACCCTTGTAACTTATAAGGTGCTTTGTCAACATTTGTCTTGCGGAGGCTGTAAAATACGTTGGACCTACAGTACTGTGCAAAAGTTTTAGGCAGGTGTGAAAAATGCTGTAAACAAAGAATGCTTTCAAAAATATAAATCATTGATTGTTTGTTTTTATCAGTTTATAAAATGCAAAGTGAGCGAACAAAAGAAAAAGTCATTCAGAACGATCTTCAGCGTAAAGAAGCAGAAGTTGTGTTGGTGCTGGTCTGGCCCCACAGAGCCCTGACCTCAGCATCATGGAGTGTGTCTGGGATTAACATGAAGAGACAGAAGGATGTGAGGAAGCTCCATCCACACATAATCTGAGTTTAGTTCTTCTACATGTTTGGAACAGCGACCAGCCCAGTTCCTTCACAAACTGTCTGCAAGTAAAACCTAGAACTGATGCTCTTCTGAAGGCAAAGCTCACACCAAATATTGATCTGATTTCTCTTTTGTTTATTTGCTGCATTGAAAATAAATGATGAACACTTCCATTTGTGAAGGCGTTCCTAGTTTACAGCATTTTTCCACACCTGCCTATAACTTTTGCACAGTACTGTATATATTTATTTTATTAATTAAATGAAAAATCATACTTTTGTCACTAGAACAAGAAATATATCTTGTGAATAGTCCTCAAACAGAAAAAAATGTTTAACCAATTTCCATCCATAAATATATTCCTCTTGTCAGCAAGATTAAATTATTTTCAGAAAAATCTGCAAAAAACTGCAGAGTGAGGGTTCAATCAGCAACCATCCAGTTAGATGAAAACTTGCATGAAGGACTTTGGGGGAAATATTGGTAGCAGATACTGAACCATCAACTAGTACATAATTAAAGATACAATGATATGAATATATTAATAAAATGATTATCTTGGGCAGCTACTACAGTAGAACTATATCATACAGATATTTAAAGCTACCATCTACTATCTGTAATCCACATGCTAGCCCCTATTCTCACCATTTTTCTGATAGTGTCTCAGCTTTGTCCTGACAGAAGAAAACCAAAGACCACAGGTGAACAAAGGCCAGATGAGGGCAGTTATCCCCGGGTTTGACTCCCCCAAATTTAAGACTTTTTAAAGACCTTTTTAAGACCACTTAAATGAAAATTAAGACTAACATTGCACCCAATATGTGGGCTAGGGTGCATCAGTTGCCCCGATATCAGAACTTTACAACGGCCCTATACTTTTCGTGTTCCATTCGCTGAGAAAAAATTTTTGAAAAAAAATTATGAAATTCCGAGTTGATCTACCGGGTCCACATCGAGGTCAAAGTTTGGCCAATGTCCCAATGTATAAGACAGTATAGGCCTATACTGTCTTATACACTGAGGCATTGCCCAAACTTCATAATAGGCAGGTTCGGTAGACTTTAGAAAGCATGGTAGAACCACATATTTGCTTTATGTTTTTCAGAATTGGAGTGTTACAGTGTAGTTATTAAAAGAAGAAATGTCAGAACATAGCTGTAAGAAGGCTCGCATGGAGCAGCCTAAACCAATAACCCGCCAAGACTGTGCAGTATTTGGGTTAGGAGCGAAAATTACCACTGTTTCTGTTGATCTCTCATTTTTAACGATTTTTTTTAGAAATTTCCAGAATTTTACAAGGGATGTGGACCCGGTAGATGACATTCGAATTACAAAAAAATTTACCAGGAATTTTTTCTAGTTGAATGGAACACTAAAACATTAGGGCCGTTTGCAAGTTCTCGATTTTTAAAAAAAAGGGGGCAACTGATGCACCCTAATGTGGGCAAAAAACACCAGATCCAGTTCTAATAATGACCATTACTCACTGTTCAACTAACCAAAACTACTTTCTCTTTCTCATTCAGAACTCATTTATAGTCATATGCATCGCTTGTAAAATGGTCAAAAAATCATTTATAACATTCTAACAAGACAAACTAAACTTTCACATTGTCTTGTCTCACATTGCACTGCAGCCGGGTTGAGTTTACAAAAACATAGCCTCATGAAATTTAAGACCTTTATGAAAAAAACAAGCCTTGGACTACATAATTTAAGACTTTTTAAGGCCTAAATTTAGGAACATGAAATTTAAGACCTTTTTAAGACTTTTAAGACCACGCGGCTGCCCTGAAGTGGAGGGCGGAGAAGATTCCACATCCGCCATCTTCTGGTGAAAAAGAAAAACTAAATGAACATGTGGTTGCTTTAAATAAGAAATGACCTGTTTGAAGTAATGAACGTCCATAGAGATCACCATGGTGTACGCATTATCAGGAAAATGTACATTATTTGCAGGTTATAACAAAGTCTGTGTCAATCTTGTCACGAAAACATTTGGTAACCTGGAAATTTCACACCTTTTCTCCGGTCTGTTTTTCCATTTCACTTTTATACGTGATCCTTTTCTCTGGGCTGTAAAGGTCAGCGGACAAACCCTGTGCAGAATGTGCGTCAGGAAGAAGGAGAGAGAGTAGATTCGGTTTCTCAGAATGGCGTTTACGAGTCGCGACATTTCTCCACAGCGACAAAAGCTCACATCTGCAGAGTCAGCTGTTAGAGTCATTCACCAACAGAACTCCGGCGTGACCTTGAGTTGGCACTGAACCGGAGATGGGGAAACTCGGCGAAGTTCAACCAGAGAATGACGATTTCTCCAACTTCAACATCAGAATGGTCGTTTGCAGATAGTTTTTTTTGCTTTTAAATGTAAGATTTCGCGTCTGATGATATGTGATGGATTCATAGATAAGAGTTTCGCAGATTTTCCCCATTTAAGCAGAAATCGCAGCTAAATCATAAAGCGCCTGGATTTACAAGTTTAACACGGTTCACAGCCAACGTGTCCTTACTCAGATGTCTGGCTCAATGGCACGTATGGAATAAAAACTAGCTTGGACTTGAATGTGTGCCAAGGCCGACTGTAACATCTTTAGTATAGAATCGGCCTAGCATAAAAAGTGATGATAGCCACCTGTAATCCTCAGGTATGCTCTGTTTTAGAGGGCAAAGAGGGCACTGTTAAAGAAGAACAATGTTTTGAACAGCTTCATGTTGATTATTGTAACTGGATTCACTCATAACTGTCACCCATTAGTTACCCATTCTGTGTCTAGATTCCTTTTGGGTGCTTCAGAGGTACTCCTGACCATGAATTTTGCTCAAGTCCTGCTGTTCTGGGCACTATTGTCTGGTGTTGTAGTACTCAAGGCCGCTTTTTTACGGTCTTGGTCTCGTCTTGGATTTGAGCGCATTTGGTCTCGGTTTTGTCTTGGTCTTGATGGCGCTTGGGCTCAGTCTTGTCTCGGACTCGAGGTCTGACACGACAAGTGCAATCATCTTTCTAAATATCCCTGTAAAACCAGTCATGTAACTGTAATCAGTCTGTACCAGTGGAAGTGGGATTAAAGAAGGGCTTCTCAAACTGGGGGTCAGGGTCCAAAAAGGGGTGTTTAAGTGCAGCACATTTTGCTTGGCCTGTTTTAAGCCTAAAGGAACATTAACCAGATCAAATGGAGATGCATTTATTAAAAAAAAAACATTGATAGATGTATGTTCCAAAATACAAATAAATGTAGAAAATGACAAAGATGATCTTGATTTTTGTCTCGATGGGCCGTGGTCTGGGTCTTGTCTCGGTCTTGACTCTCAGAGGTCTTGGTCTGGTCTTAGGACCCCGTTATCTCGGACTGGTCTTGGTCTCGATTAGTGCGGTTTCGACTAAAACACTACTATCAACAATTATGTATAGATCAGGTTAAAGATGCACTGTGTAACCTTAGGTGGAGGGTCTGTCACCAGCTTAGTTAAAGGACACATGCATTAGTGTCACTGGCCTCTGTATTTCTACCTTTGACGTCACAATTTAGGAAAAATTTAATGGGTATGATGAATGAAACATGCATGAATTAAGCTTTAACACAACTCTAGGTACATTTTTGCATCCTTTAAAGCTAGGGTACCAAACTTATCTCAGTGTAGCATATTGTAAAAGCAGGATGTTAATGAGGGAGGATAGTCTCCTTTTCAGCTATGTTTAAAGTATTAGTCATTGTTAAGATCATTGCATTTGTTTTATTGCAGTCCCTTTGGCTTTCCTCATCTAGAAATAGTTATGTTCCACACACTTTTATGAATCTGTTTGGGAAAGACGTTTAGCTGCAGGGTGCTTGTCTGTAGTGCCATCAACCCGACTGTTCTCAGAGAAGTGAATGTCCCCGCCGGGATCAATAAACTATCCCATAATTGTAATGTATTCTGGAAGCTTTCCCACATGGACTTGCTTAGAAACAGTGTATCTGTAGTGCTCCACAGAGTCCTTGTCAGCATTCCTGTTTTCCTCTCCTCTTTCAGCTGCCCCGTTTCTCAGCGAGGCTCGTTTTCGGCGACTGTCATAGATCATGGAAATTGATTATGCTGTCACATCTCAAATCCCCCTGCCCAGTGCTTGACCGCTCCGTGTGTGACTGAGGGTCGGTCAAGCCTGCTTAAGGGCTGGCCTCCTGCTCGGGTCATCACGGAGCTCCACACCATGGCAAATGTGAAGGGGATCGCTCACATCTGTGCAGAGGAATGAAGACGTCCAGCCCCCAGGATACCAGCCCCCTCTGCTCATCCCAGGGGCGAGGCTCGTTTGGTAGGCTTCTTGCACTTCAGCACCACCCGGCCCATGTCATCTGTCTTCATCACTGGGCTCTGCTAACGGCTTAGCTTCTGAGCCATTGCCGACTTCCAAGGAAAATTCTTGGACCGGTGGAAAGTGCCGAAGGAGGGCCTGACGTTTAGAATAACTGTTGCTCGTCACTTAGAGTTAATGTATTTTTCCTCTATTTGAAAAGAACGATGTGTGTTTGTTGAATATAAAGCTTTCAGAGGATATTTGAAATTTAAGCGCTTACTTGAAACCTGACCAGGATTGTGAGCCAGGATCCTGGTTAGGAATCCTTTGCCTATTACTTGTGACCAAGAACACCCAGCCTGTGCCTCTAGACAAGTCCCACTTTCCCGTTGGAACAATGTGGTTTCATATTCTGAATTACAATTTACTGTTAATACCTTTGAAATTATAACATGGTACCAAAGATTTGTACCGTTGCATTTTAAATAATGTCTGAAACCTCGTAGCCCAAACCACACAGATTTTTCAATGTGCAGATTCATCTAACCTGTCAGAACATGATAGCCTCTGCAAATATAAGCTGGTTTGTGTAATGTCTAGACAGTTTATGTTCTTGGTTTGGGCATGGGCTGTGTAATGATGTTCACAGAGAGATATGCACCGACCTCTTCCTAAACAAATTACAAATATATGCATTCATTCACACTAAGTTTACAGTCCTAAAAATGTAAAAAAAAAAAAAAAAAAAAAAATGCTTTTACAATGTGTATTTAGTGACAAATTTGACTTTGTCTATGCTTCAAGTTGAGTACTCCTGATTATGACTTTGCTCATACTCTAACATGAACAAGAATACACTTACTTTAAAGCAATAGTATGTAACTTTTTTGCCAATAAAAATGAATAAAAGCATGTTTTTTTTTTTTTTAATTCTGGATAGTTATGCATCTTTAGTGTAAGTGGGTTTCCATCTTCACAAACCTGACTCTAGCCTTGAAGACTGCTCCTCCTGTTTGTTCCCTTGGAAATGTTGTTCCTTTGGCTATAATCTTCCACAGTATGGCATTAAACACCTTTATCTCCATGGAGAATGTTCCACACTATAGTTTTAACTTCTATTTCCATCATGCAGTTATAAAAGGACAGTTCGAAAGTTTGGACATAGGGCCTCATTTCCTCGTGATCCAGAGTGTTGGAGACGTGTGGGGACACTTTTTTTAAATATTCCATCCAGTCCTTGTATTTGCAGAGGTTGCTGGTGCTAGGCTAGTGCATGTCAATGGCCATAGTTGTCCTGCCACTAAAACAGTCTTACCCACTCGACAGAGCACCCAAGGAAAACTATTAGAACTCCAGACTGTCCATGTGAATGTCTGTGTTGATAGAATAATGTTTGAAATAAAACTAACCTTGCATCGCATGAATTGTCGTATGTTGAGGGACTATTTTCAGTTTCAGTCTATTTTCAGTTTCAGACTATTTTCATTATCAGTCCACCGCTGCTGAGCTTCTATCAGGAAGTTCAACTCGCTGCTGCTGCTCAGACATAAATCCTTCAAATGCAGCGGTTAGTTTTACTTCTAAAATTATTCTCTGGACACAGACATTCACATAGTCAGTCTGGAGTAATAATAGGTTTGCCTTGGGTCTGTGGAGTGGGTAAGACTGTTTTTAGTGGCAGGACGACTATGGCCATTGACATGCACTAGCCTAGCACCAGCAACCTCTGCAAATACAAGGACTGGATGGAATATTTAAAAAGTGTCTCCATACGTCTCCAACACTCTGATTCACGAAGAAATGAGGCACGATATCCAAAATTTGGAACGGTCCTTTTAACTACAGTTTAAACTTTTCCAGTATAAAGACTTAAAAAATACACGCAGTTTAAGGAATAATTTTGATTTGCTCTGCCCACTGCCCGTTGATAGTTCAAAGCTCTCTCATCCGTGCACTTCATCATGTGAGAGTTACACTTCAACTGCTCTTGAACCGCTGCAGCCTTCCACTCTTTTCTCCAGCTCCCCTTAATGATTTCTGCAGATTGTTGTCCTTTTTTATTGTGTAGATAAATCTGCTGTAACAAGCTGAAAACACCCATAAATCTGGAGGCGCTCTCGGGTTGCAGCCGGGACTTTCGCGGGGTCAGCGTTGCCAGGGCGACGCGTTGACGCTCCCAGGGGCCCGGTCCGGCTCCATAAAAGCGCTGAGTGCGTGTGACAGCGTTACTGTTGTTATTGTGGGCTCGCCGTTAAAGTGCTGGGGAAGCGGAGAGAGTGAAGGCCCATTTAACCTCCCCCTCGAAGGCCGTTCCGAGGTCACGACGCGGTTTCTGCCGCCGAGTCGAGGCACGGACGACTTAGGCTTGTTACTCTAATATACTTTTACCATAAGGACATTTATTTAAGCGAGTCTTGGAAAGTCTTCAAGAAACGCAATTTTATTCCTTCCACGCAGTGCCCAGAAAACAGCGGGGGTTATGTTGGGAGCGGAGTTCACGGTCTAGTGCCGCTGAAAACAAGCTCCTACTGTACACCTGCCGCATTAACACTACGGTAACAGCCATAAACAGCTCTAATCCCAACGTTTTAAAACCAAAATGCATGAATTATTTTAGCGTGATCAGAATTTCAGCAGGGTCGTATTTTTGCGGACAAGAATTTTTTGGAACTATCACGAAATTGTTATGCCAAAAAAGTAGTTATGCCTTTATTTCAAGTTGATTAAGTGTCAACGAATTCACCAGCCGATACCCGACCGCTCCTGACCCGGGCGCACAACAAACTGACTGTCATTACTCTTCCATTAAAGGTCCTATATCAGCGGTCCCCAACCTTTTTTACCCCACGGACCGGTTCAGTGTCAGACAATATTTTTATGAACTGGCCTTTAAGGTGTGGTGGAAAAATATGACAAAATAAAATGAGACGACCGACACAAAAACTATGGTATTTTGTATATATAATAAACGTTTCTAGGGATGCACCAATACCACTTTTTTGATAACCGATACGAGTACAATCATTTCTGTACTTGCCGATACCGATACTTCACCAATTTTACAAATTTAGATGCACAAAAAATATATATTTAATAAACCCGGAAAAAATACAAACAACCACGATATTCCCTCTTTACGCTTTCTCCCTAAAAAGAACTTTGAACTTTTCTTTCATTTTATTAGTATTATTTAATTTAGTTTTGATTGAGAGTGAGAAACGTCATTTAATTTTTTCATATATGACTGATAATTTGACACTAAACTTTTTGAATCTTGATTATAATGTGTTTAATGCAGCTTCGCAAAGATTCGGTTACATTTTACAGAAACGAAACTTAAGGCATGACTCATTTGCATACAGTATAAGCGCTGAAAAAAACAGCTCGTGCTCTGATGTGTTCAGCTTCTGTCACACTAAAGGACACGACTCAGAGGAATATGAATGTTCTTTCTGTGACAGAGGATGTTCTGCTGATGGTGAGTCTGTTCTGTGCGTATGTCGCGTTGGAGATGGTTCATGTTAAACTTTTCAGAGATCATACGAGTGCAGCGGCTTTTTCACTGATGTCGCTACAGTCGCTTTATGTTGCTCTGGTTTCTCATTACCGGGACACTGGTTTATTCGGGAAACTGCGTAATGTGTTGTGTAACAGTGGTATCAGTAAATATTTAACTAGTTCTAGTATATTCTGGAAGTATCGGGCCGATACCTGATACCAGTATCGGAATCATCCCAAAACGTTTCCAAAGACGTCTTTTTTGCTCATTTTGCAGCTTGTGGGTTTAATATTAGTGTTAATGTATCAAGAGACCAAGACAGGAGTGAGTTATAGACGGATGTAACAGAGAGAATTTGGTCATCTTTCAAAATAGAAATAGAATAGACTCGGATAATAAATAAAACGGAAATAATGTAAGTTATTTATTATTTCTGTGCGGCTGAGTACTAAACAATCCATGGATGTATTCTCAAATATTACACAAAATGGATTCTTATGAGCCTTTAGCCTTGTTATAATGCTGCTATCTCCTCAAAAAATACTTGGAGTGTGTTTTGTTTCATTCATACATGTTTGAGTGATCCTTTATCATTATTCTTCATTATCAAAGCTCAAAATACTCTGTTTTACCTTGTGACGTCATGAAGCATTAGTTTTCATGTTAACAGCTCCCTTTACCTTTAGTTAGAGTGAGTGTGTGTTAATAGGGGTGTAACAATAACCAAAATATGGTGATATCGTATCTTCAAAGGTCTCACAATAATATGATGGACCATCACAATATATCGAATCACAAGTCTCTTTGCTTAAATCAATAGTTCTGATGCAGAAATAGCTTAAAAACAGAGGGAACTACATAGACCATGATCCTTTGCTCCATTTCAGTGCAGACGACATGAAGAAATAACTGTTCTAAGCACTTTGAAATTTTCTTTCTTTGGATTAAGTCATTTTAAGAGGGAAAAAGTAGCAGATTAGTTACATCCCTAATGACAATAAATGTTATAATGTCAGTCTTATTATTATGTATAATATAATATACATAATATCGTGAGCTTCCCCACAATATTGCAATAAATATCGTACCGTGAGGTTCATACTGTGAAGATATCCTAGTGTGTGACGTGGTTATTGTTACACCCCTATGGTTTTTAATGATGCAAACAGTAGAGACGGAAGAAAATAATACTGTACAAGCCTGTTTTATAATATGGTTCACATTTAAACATGCCTCAAATTCCTCTAATACAAAATGCAAAACATGGAGGTGAGCGAGTGCCTTAATCCATTACCAAACAGTCAGTAAAAAGAATGTGGAAGAGGACATGATTGATGTGATGCAAAATACAAAATAACTGGCTCCTGAAGAGACCCTTGTGCTGGACTGATCCCGGGCCAAATGCGAAGGTTGTGATTGCGCTCAGAACCACTGGCGGCCCTCTCACTGAGTGTTCTGTGGACTGATGAGGCAGGGGAGGTTTGGCAGGAGCGAGCGGAGCCTAGCGTCTTTCAGCGCCGGCTCTGGCCCATCGCGGGGACACCTTGTTGGGAGTGGGCTGGATCAAGGGCAAGGGCCGCGGCTGGAAGCTCCTCAAACTCCGAGCAGCTGCGAGTCCATGTGCAGTCAGAGGGTTTGGAATGTGCGACTGCTATGCTGCGCTACTTGTCGTTGATTGTAAGTGAGTCGCGTGCGAGCAGTTTCAGAATTATTTAAGAATTTATTGTGCGAGTCTGAGTGCATATCTGCTCTGTCCAGGCTGCTGTCATGGAGCTTTTATCGTTGGGCAGTTTTCTTGTATTTATATATAGATCTTGAGCATGGCTTGGTTAGAAAGATCTTAGCCGGAGGATTTTATCTATTGGACATGTTTTGTAAACAGGCCTCCACTCAATTTCATTTCTACAGAGAGGTCAATGGTCACATTTTTGTAGCGCTTTTCTACCTTTCAAGGCACTTTACAACAAAGAACCACTCACCCATTCACACACACAGTCATACACCAGTGTACGCAGACACTGGGGGCGAGGTGGGGTTAAGTGTCTTGCCCAAGGACACAACAACAGCATTCATCTGTGGGAATCACACCAGCCGACCTGTGGGTCAGTGGATCTCACCGTTCACCAATGATGTTAATGTCGAGAGCGGGATTCGAACCGGCAACCTTCGGATCAATGGACAAACGCTATTACCAACTGAGCTACTGTCTCCCCAGGTATACCCAGAAGTATAGAGTATGATATAAAAAATTAAAAAGCAAAATAATGATAGTTAGAAGCGCTGGGGACAGGAAATCAACTGTTCCTAGTTTCTATTTATCTGACAGTGCTCTTGAAGTGTGTGAAGAAATCAAATACTTAGGTCATGTCTTATCTAATGACTGGATGGATGACGAGGACATTCATCGGCAGTGCTCTAAAATATATGCTCAAGCCAACATGTTAAGGATGTTTTAAGTTTTGATTATGTGAAGTGTTCCCTGTTTAGAACCTGTATCACACCATTCTATACCACACAATTGTGGTCAAATTATAATCAATCAAGTTTGCAGAGGTTAATGATGCTTTGAGAATGCTCCTTCGAGTCCCTCGGTGGCACAGTGCGAGTCAGTTGTTTGTGTCCACAAGATTACCAGCTTGCGAGGCACTTTTAAGACAGATAATGTCAAAAAATAAGGAAACCAAGTAACAGCAGCTTTGGTCAGTCCTCTGAAAAGCTGCTACAGATCTGTATCTAAACTGAGACGGCGCTGGTGTAATAGTTTGTACCTCTTATAATTGTACTCATTTTGTATCTGCATTCTTTTATTGTATGTGAATTGGACTGTCTGTAATAAAGAACCAACCCGAGACTGCAGATACTATC
Source organism: Odontamblyopus lacepedii (assembly GCA_034769755.1). Lineage (NCBI taxonomy): Eukaryota > Metazoa > Chordata > Actinopteri > Gobiiformes > Gobiidae > Odontamblyopus > Odontamblyopus lacepedii. Next base: position 8,052,954 of record CM068355.1, read on the forward strand.
CTCCTTTGGACTTCCTTTGTCAAATAATAACTTTGTATATTTGATCGTACCTTTGATTCGCAGAAACGACAGTGTTCATGGACAGACATGTTCACTCTCTGCTTTGTTTGCTGTTGTGCCGCAATTACTTTGACACCTCTGAGCGTTCCGGTGCATTACAGACATCACACAAACAGAATAATAATAATATTAATAATAATAATACTCTCTACAACTGTACAACCACTTCATCTTTATGTAACAGATGTGACCTCTTGTATATAGCTGAGATTTTACTGTGTATTTTATTACTTATTTTTATTATTATTATTTTATATATTATATTATTTTGTTATTTTATTTTGACTTGTACATACACATTTAAATATTATGCCTTATTTGACACCTGTCTCTTGCTTTCTTGTTTGCTACTTATTTAAGAATTTATTATGACCATTTACATTTTTTTCTCTTTGTTATATTATATTGTGACGTTTGAGCTACTGTGTCCAAATTATTTCCCATGTGGATCCATAAACTTTGTCTAAATCTAAGATCAAATTACTGCAAAGGTGCAGGACACATTGGGCAGTGCCAAGGAAATGAAATAATTGATTCAGAACAAAGAAGTAATGACAACTCTTCACAGACACATTGTGAATCGCTGAAATATGTTTTCTAACTGATGCGTGACATTTCCAAGTTGGAATTACTGGAAGCAAATCTCCAAACTGACAAGAACGATGATTTCATTGAATACCAAAATGGAAGAATCTGAAAAATCTCTGAATGTGACACAATAGATATGAACATTATGAACCACAACTTTTACTTTCATTTTATAACAACTTTTTAACATTTGAGAACTTTATCCACCTTCAAGGTACTCAAAGCGCTTGCTGCCCGATCCTCATAGCACCTGACCCCCCCATGAACCCCTCTGTGGCTGGTGAGCCCACAGGAGGGTGGACAACATACAAGAACATTCACACAGACAGTGGCTCCCTCTTTTCTGCATCACTCGAGGAAAAACTAAAACACAACACTACCCAGGCCGGTCCATCTTTCCCACAATCAGGGAATAATTTAGCTCCATAAAATGCTTCTTTATAAAAGAAAAATAGATATTTATATAACTGTGCACTGTATGTATTGAGAATTTTTGATTTGTTCTTATGTAAAAAAAACTTACATCACATCTTGTTTGCATAACTTCCCTTTATCCCGAGCACTGGTTTGTAACAGGGGCCAGTAATAATAATGATTAATTTGTACTTTTTGATTAAATTGTCTCTAATAAAATAGTTTTGTGTTGTTATTACAGTTCATTAAAGGTCCTGTATTACGCAAAAAACCTTTTTGCATTGATAATAATAATACATTTTATTTGTAATGCACTTTATATTTCAATGAAATCTCAAAGTGCTACAGTGAGAGCATAAAAAGATGATAAACAAAAACAAAGTAAGCATTGAGATGTTCTGCAACAAAACAGCTGCACTTGACCAGATACATTGGGAAGTGAATACAAAAGTAAAAAAATAGAAAACAAAACTCAAGAAATTGGGGGAAATTTCTTGAATGATGAAGTCTTTCATTCAGTGTTTCCCTTCTGTGCACGCTTGATAAATTATTTTCGCTGATTAGAGGCTACCAGGTTCAAACAACATGCTTTTCATCTCCTCCCAGCAAAAAAATGGACATTATAAATTCAAATCCAGCTTTTTTCCTAATCATTTGACTAATTGTTTTATCACTGATGTCTTACTAGTAGCAAAAGTGGTAAATAAAACATGTATGAAAATGTTGAACTGGACCTGCTTTCACGGCTTCTTTAAGTTTTATTTCTCCGTTGAATTTAGTTGTGAGTCCTATTCTTAGCGCAGCCAAAACCGCTTATCGCTCCAATCAGGTTTTCATCAGCTGCTTTTTTTTAACCTCTTGGTCTTGTATCAATGACACAAGAGAAGAAAGGGAAGTGAGCAGTGGCTATCAGAGATTAATGGTGAACACTCAGAAATGCAGCCATAAATTGTAATCAGATGTGAAATGTCTCCAAGTGTTACTGAGAAGAAACATGCAGAGGCTATAGTAAGAACAGCAATGAATGGGGTATCAGGAAATTAGAGAACATTAAGTATGACTGCAGATGAGTCAAATCTGAACCCTGACTTTGTATAAGGACACAACCGTATCAAAACAACGCACATTATTACGATTATGACGTGATAATATTATATGCCAGTGATATACGCCACATAACGTTTGAACCCTTGGAGATCTAAAGGCAATTTCAGTACATTTGTCGTCGTCTGGGTTTTTTTTTTCCTTAATTTTGCGATAAAAACTCCCCCTTTTACCTCCTAATGAAGTGTTATACATCCTTTTTTTCAGCACGACCTGCTATTTCACAATCTGCTGCTGTAGTTGTGTCATATCTGTAATAAAAGCTATAGGACCAGAAACAGAGATGGAAAAAAAAGAAAACAGAAAATGAAATTCATACTCTTTCATACAAAATACACAGCAAACATGTAGAAATAATTAATACTTAATTTGTGCATCATCACTTTTGTATTTCTTGTAAAAATACTTAAAAATAATGATCTTGTGCATGTCATATTGTATTTTTTTCCTCTCTCAATAGCCTATAAACTGAAAATGTCTAACAGTTTTGTATATGATAACAATAAGTAGTCTTCATAATGAATACTCTTAACTCCTAACCTAAACCTAACAACTTTATTAAAGGTCGTAAATTATACAAAATTGATTCTTGACTTTAAGCCATGCTATAACGTTACCTCATCAAAACACACAGCAAACATGTGTAAACAACTTTTTGGACTTAAAAATGCTTCATTTAGGGCCTTAGCTGCAAAAGGGCAAAATATCAAGTCTGTAAGTAAGCTAAAAATGTCCTTATTGCCCTAAAAACAAAACAAAAAAGTGCAATTGCTTTACTGGTGCCAGTCCTGGAAACAGCTCCTGTCAGGTCCAGGACCAGAGCCACAGCACTTCTGCATTTCCATGGTGTTTATTACATTTGGATTTGTACAGTTTGAGTGAAATAAACCTTTCACATTAAAATATAGCAAGGGATGCACAATTACGCTGACCAAGATGCCTAATGTGCCATTTATTTGAGAAAAAAACTGCACTTAGAGCGGCTTTTGCAATTGTTACGAACACGGATGCTCAGAGAATCGACCATCTTGACTCATTTCACTCTTTGGCAAAGTTTGGGTCAATGAAAAGGGACAGAGCGCATTTGTTGGATGGAAAACAAAGTTCCTATTGAACACTTGTTTTCCGCACGTTGTCACACAGCGTGAGTGTGACGTAGGATAATGCTGGACATGTTCGGAGAGCTCTATGTCCGCTCTTTCAAAAACAAAAAAGTTTCTATCTTTTACGGTTGGAAAGTTATGCACAGTTATATAAAACATATTCCCTGGTACTGTCAGTCTTGAAGGGTTTTAATCGATGAAGAGTTTGCTGATTTGATTTTAGTCTGGGATATGAACAATCTGTCTTTAAGAAGTCAAGGAAAAAGCTCTAGGGCACCTGATTTTCCAAATTAATTTCTGAAAACATAAATGAATTACATAAAATTGCTCCAGTTTTAACGGTTAAATCAGGAATCCTCATACAGTATGTCCTCCAATTCCCACCAGGCGATCCTGACATAATCCACAGCCAGCTACGGAAGACAAAGTCCAAAGCATACAAGTATTCCAGTAAGTAAGTAATACACGCCAAAAAATTAGAACTATAGCCTCATTTGAGCAGCACGTAGCGTAATTATTCCCTTCTGACGCATGAATGGACATTGCCGGTGTAAATTGTCGGACCAGTTCAAATGAAACGCAATTCCTGTGCGTATGCCGCTTCTGCTTTGGTGGAGACGGGAGGTTAGGCGAAGTTCTAAGTCAGGGGTCTTATTTAGGAACCCGAGTTTTCCCAGTTTTTCCACATTCAGCTTATCTCCTTCATTAAAACGCACTTGTACTTCAGTTGCAAACATTAACCATAAATGTTCCACAGTATAACAAATAGGGATGTAGCGATATACTGATCTCTTGATACGATATTTTCACGATATATGCATCTCACGGTACGATATTTATTGCGAAATTTGGTAGAAGCTTGTGAATGTGCTACTTTTCTGTCATAATCCAAATAGTTAAGATGTAAAAGTGCTTAATAGTATTTGCAAAGGATCATGGTCTATGTAGTTCTCTCCGTTTTTGTACCATAACATTGAATTTAAACAAAGAAATGTGTAACTCGATATATTGTGATGGTCCACGGTGTTATTCTGAGACTTTGACGATACGATATTACAATATTTCGATTATTGTTGCATCCCTAATGACAAATGTATGTTCAAGAAGGCAAGCACATGACGACATGTCAGATCAGTGGAGAGGCAAGTCCACTCTCAGAACCAATTAAGAATCAGGGTCTGTTTACACGAGAATGCTTGCGGGTAAAAACTATAAAATATTTGATCAGAAGTGCCTTTTGTTGAGATGGTGACAGAGTTTTTAGGGCTTAAAAACGCAAAAATCTGAAGCCGCCCTCCAGAGTGGAAAAGCTGAATACGCTCCGCCGTAGTGTGTCCGTTTACACTGCCCAAGACGCAAAACTCTGCTCAGATCTGCTCACGTCACGTATGCGTTTATGTCACATACATGTAAAGAGACCAGATTTTCACAATCAAAAAGTGGGACACCGCCAGTTTGTAACAATAAAACAGTGAAAAAAGTGCAAAATTAAGGAAAATAGTTCTGCACTCGGCCCAGTCATGACTAACATGAGTCAGTATAGTCACATTTTCTTTCTGTGTTGGTCCATTTTAAGCAGCTTTTCTGTATTTTACCTAAAGAAATGACAGTTCATGCCTCTCTTTAATGTTGATAGGCCAAAAATAGGGACACCTGGGACATTCATTGTATAAAACTCGCACAAATCACAAGTTTTGGATAAATCTGCTGGGACAGGGGGCACAGAGCTCAAAACTGGGACTGTCCCGGGTAAGTAGGGACATCTGGACACTCTACATACATACAGTACACATAAACAAACATGTCGGATTATTTCCATGCATTTGACCTTAAAGCTGCTCTAATAAACTCACAGGAGGCATCCCAACAAATGTACAGAATATGCAGAGATACTGTTAGTGAACAGAGAATGATCTGCAATTACCTCTGTCAAACTCTTCACCAGTTCGTCGCAGGCGAGACAGGACAAGGCCAAACTCTAGCCGCCTGGTGTACATACCCACTCGAATTCCACACACTTTTGCGTTACCGTATGCATGCAGACTTCCTCCTGAAAACGCTCATCTAAACGCGGAATAAAAAGTGAAGACGCGACGCCACTTTTGCGTCTTCAGTTCAGACCGTCATCATATAAACTCAGATTTTCGACCCCGCTCACTCAAACCCTTAACCAAAGCATAACTGTACTTGGATAGCCAACGCTGCTGTAGATTAATCCTTTCAATAGTTGCATTTTGTTTTCGTTTTATTGTTCTTTCCTCGTATAATTTGTTTATATGTCAATGTGGGAGGACACCGCCGCTGCTCCGTGTGCCAAGTCTCGTCAAAGGCAGCCCGGTGGCTCCTTCATGCAGAAAAGAGTAATAACGCGGTGTAACGTGTGCAATCCAGCCCTAATCTGAGCTAATGAAATTGTCATCTGACACGGCTGTTGGAAGACACAGCCTGTAATTGCCTGCATCCAAAGCGTCTTCCCGAGAGGCCTATCCATCACATAATCTGCTTATTTCCACCGCGCAGAGAAAGCTGGGGAAAAAAGAGGAGAAATTGCATGTGAGCTAATGTCCCTCGGCGCGAGCACTAGAGGCTTTATGTACAAGGTAAACATTTTTTTTTGGGTTTCATAAAAGAGATTTGATATTTCTGTTCTGTGTTCTTCTGGGAATGTTTTATTTGTGCTCTAATTTCACATAATTGAGCTGGTCATAAAGTGCATCATCACATTTGTATTTCTTGTAAAATTACTTAAGAATAATAATGATTTTGTGCACGTCATTCTAGTTTTCCTCTCTCAGTAGCCTATAAACTGAAAATGTGTAACAGTTTTGTACTTTTAACTCCTAACCTAAATTTAACTCCTTTTATTAAAAGTCCTAAATTACACAAAATTGATTCTTTAAGCCATTTTATAACGTTATCTCATCAAAAACATACCTGGAGTTGTGTTTCATTCACACGTTTGAGTAACCCTTTATTAGTCTCTCTACATCTCCAAAGCTCCAAACGGTCTGTTCTGCCTTGTGATGTCATAATGTGGTAGTTTCCAATTTAAATAATAATACATCAAATTTATATAGTGCTTTTTTGGACGCTTTACAAACAAATAGGAAGTGACACTGTAGAAAACAGGAGGAATCATGGGGGGAATTCCAGCTTGAACAGGTGAGTTTTCAGTCGTGATTTGAAGTTTTGCAGTGAGTCCGAGTTCCTGGTGGATTGTGGGAGTGAGTTTCAGAGGGAGGGGGCGGCTGCTGTGTCCTGAGTGGAGTGAGAAGGTTGGTGTCAGCTGATAATAATTTTAGAAGTAAACCCAACCTTTGCATTTGAAGGATTTATGTCTGAGCAGCAGCAGCGAGTTGTACTTCCTGAAAAAAAGCTCCGCAGCGGCGGACTGATATATGAGAAAATAGTCCCTCAACATGCGACAATTCATGTGATGCGAGGTTAGTTTTATTTCAAACATTATTCTATCGACAAAGACATTTACATTGATAGTCTGGAGTTATAATAGTTTTGCTTTGTGGAGAGGGTGAGACTGTTTTTAGTGGCAGGACAACTATGGCCATTGACATGCACTAGTCTAGCACCAGCAACCCCTGCAAATACAAGGACTGGATGAAATATTTAAAAAAGTGTCTCCACACGTCTCCAACACTCTGGCTCACGAGGAAATGAGGCCCTATGTCCAAAATTTCGCACTGTCCCTCTAAAAGATGCTGTTTACCTCCATCTAGTTATGTAGAGATTGGTAATTCCAGGGCTAAAATCATCCAATGGGAAGCGCTTTCCCATATTACATGACATCACAAGGTGGAACAGAGTGTTTTCTGTTTGAGAGACGAACTCAGCCTAAATATGCAGGATTTGTGTGTGTGAACGAAACAAAACACAACTCCAGGTATGTTTTTGATTAGAAAACATTAGAACATATATCAGAAAATAGCATAGTTAAAGAGTTACAAAGCCTGAATCATTTTTAATAAACAATTGTGTCGTTATTATAAAGTTGTACCAAAAATGTATTGGTGGATATATTTTTTTAAATTGTCAAGTTACCTCAAATCAGCAAACCATACCATCAGTGTAATGTCGGTTGGTCCAGAGCAGTTCAGTCCACAGGTTTAACATGTCTCTGTCACTTTAAATGTGTGAGCTGCAGAGCCGTGACAAATGCCTTTCAGAGGAAGCCCAGAGCCGTGGAGTGTTTTGGAATGTCATCTATCCCGGCTGATTGCTGCTCCCCTCTAGCTGTGGTCAAATACATTACATCGTTAAAAGTATGAGTGGACATATGTGACTTTGTTCTGCTGATGTCCTGTCCTGGAGCAGCCTGTTTGATTTAGGAAAGACTTTGACTGAGAGACAGACACTGACCATACATGTGTCCAACATCCACTTCTCTGATTCCTCCTCAAGCTCCTGCACTTTAAATTAGATCTGGGAAGGTTCAAACATTCTCATATTTACCTACTTTGATCAGTTTCAGCAACTGCTTTAGCATTTATTTAATTGTGTTACCTACAGACTTCCCTCTGCGCTCTGTATTAGTGTTTTAAGTTGTGGTCACTGAAATGGTTTGTGCAGCTTGCAGTCTTTTTCCTGCTTGCTTTATTATGACCGATCTGAACAACAGTGATCTCTGTATGGATCATGTCAAGTGCCTGCCACAGTAATATACTGCTCTGGATTCCTCAGTCTTTGGAGGAGATTATCAGATTTGGTGTTACACTCTCACATTAGATGGCGTGAGAAATGCGGCTGTGAGGTTGAATGGACTCAGGAGCCTGGTGGCCCCAGGGGGCCCTGATGTAGTGCGATGGGCCCTGGTGCTGCCGCCGCTCAGGCTGCTCCGCCCCTCTGGCCCCTGCCTCCCAGCCTCGCTAATCCCCCTGGGCAGAGCTAATAAAACTCCAGTTTCTACTGTACCTGCCAGCTGAGAGCCTCAGCCTGTTCCACACACAGGAGCATGAAATTCCAGAGGCGCCGAATCAAAGCACCAGTCCCTACATTATGACATCAGAGCCTCAGGAGTCAACAGGCATGAAAGCAGTCCACAGGGCTGTGTGGGTTCACAGCCTTGAAGAGGGATCTGGGGCTAAACAGCCCAGTACAGGGGCGAGCGCACTGTAAAATACATCATGCAACCAAGTTACGTACGGTCATTTGGTTTTTAGTTCCACTTTTGGTCAAAGACTTAAAAGCATTGTACATTAGTTGGGATCAAATTGCTTGGGTGAACATAAAGCACTTTTGTGCCCCCATGATTCTTTTTACCCTGGCAGACGCCAGATTGATTGGTATCACTTTGAAGTGAGGTCTACACATTTTCAGTCTAGAATGGGATTCCCTAAAAACAAACAGGAAAAGGTGGAACATCATGACTAGTATTTGCTGATTGGGAGGTGAAATATCAAAACAGCAGGAGCATTCGTTGGTGTCCCCATGTTGATTTTAGTTGGTTAGGCTGTTACATTTCCACCCAAACCACAGCGCTGCCCTGTGATTGGTCGAGTCTGAACCACTGGCAGCCAGGCCCAACAGTGGTGCCAGGTATGCGGTTTTCCCGTGTAAAGTAATGGACAAAATGGATTGTATAGTGAGTTTGAGAGCTCACAAATATCTAAAGAATTCTTCTAGCTGAGATAAAATTTCATTTGGGAAACCCCTGATTGTGAAGTTTTTACAGTGTACAGGGGGCAGCGAGGGGAGAGGGATTACATCCATCACCATGTATATGTTCTCTCATCTAAAGACTGCCTGCCACCTCGGGCCCCAAGCAAGTGCCCAACTGTTATGATAGGCCCGACAGTAATAAAGGCATTGGCGGTATCGTAAACACAGCGTGATGCTGGGTATCAAATACTTAAGGGGCTGTGAGGGAGATGTGAGGCCTGGCTCAGCTCTGCCTAATGTAAACAGAGCACTGGTGATAATTACAGCTGCCAGAGCCCATGTCCATTTGTCATCTTAATAAACGCCTCTTAACTCATAAAAGGAGCAAAACCACTATAAAATCACAACAAGCACAGAGCAATATAAAAGTGCCTTAAACATTAGTAAGTCATTGCACCGTTTACGGTTATACGACTCCTCTGCCCACAGTGTCAGTTTGCATCCAAGTCCAGACTCCTTTAGATTTGATGAACTCTCAGAACTCTTTTCATGGCTTCGGAGTATAGTTTTTACCCTTTTACGACTCAATGGCAGTAAACTACTTTTATATTTTCCCTTTCAAATTTGAGAACGTTAACATGTCTTTAAGTCTGTGATTTGTAAGTGGAATCCTTTGCGATTTATAATGATACTGGTCCAGCATAGCACATGGAAACGCAGTGCAAATTTAGTATTTTTCTGTAAAATATCCTGGGCTCCACTTATTTTGGACAATCTGCTTGATCAGAGTTTTAAAATCATCAATGTAAATACTGTGAATACTATTGAAGTCTATAGCAAAAAAGACTACTCTCCATTCTGATTATGAAACAAAATACTATACTTTTCACTCAAGTATGTTTCTTGACAAATATCATAATTTATTAGCTCTTTCATCAAAGGAGAACGGTGCATTTCTTGTGGGGCCAACCTGAGTCGACACACATGTTAATAATCCATACTGTTTCCACAATTGTTTAAAAGAAATTTTGGAGACATTTAAAACCAACATCGGCTCTGAACTGGAATGCGCTTTAATTGCAGTCCTTGGCAAACGGCGCGCTTCGGCCTATTTGATCTTACCCAGCATTGGCACCGGTCTGCAGAAACACGCCTCCATTTTCAACGTGGCCAGTCGCTCACTTCCTGCCAGTTCGATGAAAGAGGCTAATTGTTGACGATAACAATAAACGCGCACGCTTCGTCCATGCTCCGATCTGGCCAAAATTCCCATCATTTCTGTGGCTTCCAAAACAACACGTAGACCGCATTAAGGAGCGAAATGAAATTCCTCTTGATGGATGACTTACGGAGACCTACGCATGGGAGAGTGGTCGTCCAGAGTTTTGCATGAGGTCTTCAGCTGCTGTGTCAGTCACGCGGGTCGGCTGGACAGTTCTGAAAAGCAAGCGTGGATGGCTTGAATCAGACCGATCGCAAATTGATTCGCAAATGAAGAATCCGTACGTGAGAGCTCCTCGTTGCGTCGGGCCAAATGCTGTCACGGAAAAATATTAAATGAAGAAATACTATAAGCAGAGATCGCAAAAAAGCTGCTGACAACGCTTTGATCAATGGGAAATGTGTATAGGCAAATGGAGATGAGTGGTTAGACACAAAACTACAATTTATCGACTACAGCTGTAGGTCATGAGACAAACTGAGCTTTTGGCGAACTCATATTTCAGTGTGTAGAAATATAACAGTAAATGTAAACTGTATCATTGGAAGTTTTATAGGTCAGATGGAGGGTTCGTCAAGGTTTAATCCATGTTATAATGTTGTTACCTCCTCAAAAACATACCAGGAGTTGCCTTTTTTCACTCACACGTTTCAGTATCGTGCAGCGCAGGGATCTCCAACCGTTTTCCTCTGGTGAGCTACCTTCATGAAACGAAAATACCAGAGAGCTATGACTTTTAGCGATTACAAGAAATATAAAAAGCAGAAGAGCTTTAGCGAGAGGGTGCAATTAGATGCCTATTAAACATAAACCATTATCCATTTATTAGTGCACAATTTAGGCATCAAAATGACACAACGTAATTAATCACGTTTTATTTATGGAGCATAATACCTATAATTAAAAAATCCTTTGGCGAGCTACTTGGAAGGGGGTGGAAAGATACTGGTACCTCCTGAGCTACAGGTTAAAGATGCCTGATGTTGTGGTTGTTAACAGCTCATTTTGCTTTTAAATGAATAATAATTGGCAATTCCCGGGCTGAAATCATCCAAATGATTCTAATGAAGGTGTATGGATTTTAAAACACAGAGGAGCACTTCCTGTGTTACCACATGACATCAATCAATCAATAAAACTTTATTTATAGAGCACCTTTCATACAAAAAATGCAACACAAAGCACTAAACAGTGAGCTAAAGAGATGAGTCTACTATCTGTGACAATTCCACACAAAGCTAAACTAAATAAGTGAGTCTAACTGTGACAAAACTCTTTATTTACTACTAACTGAAACAGGAAACTATGAGATTACTACCATGACATACCATCTTTCATAACTCTATCTATATTTATACTATCACATCACAAGGTCACGAGTGTTTTCTGTCAGAGAGGAGAACTCAGCCTAAATATATCGATATGCTTGTGTGTTGTGCATGAATCTGAATATAGGACTTTTAAGATTACATTAACGCAGAAGCACATGTGAGCCACAATGCACACACCTCAATGCTGCTGCATCGTCTTCCTTTTGTCACAGGTCATGGTCTTCATAACGCCGGGTGTACACTGACGGCAAGTACGGCGCAGTTTGGGGCTTGCACGGGTTTTAGAACGTCTTTAAATTCAATGGACCCCACTCTGACTTTGGCCGGGTGAGGTGAGGGTCTGCAAAAAGAATCTGCATGAACGCCACAGTGGACTGGTGTTGTTTTCAAGTGAACAGATAGAAGTGTTTCATGAACCCACATAAAACCCTGCTGCACTGGCTGTAGTTCGCATACAGTGGGTAGTGTAAAAGGCAATCTGAAAGTAACCCACGCAGCAGAAGAGCTCATACTTTTGTTTGTAGTGAAGGAGAAAGTAAAGAGTGGGGTTGGGGCTGACACAGTGTTTAAAGATGGTGACCCAAAGTGGCAGTGATGGGAGGAATCGAATTAATTTACAACAATAGAAGTTCTCAAATAGAATCATTGCTTGTAATATCCAGTGTGATCCAGCTTCATTGTACTGCTAAACCAGACCACTTCGAAGTTCTCTCACTTTCCCTGTAATCCAGCTTTGTAGTATCCCGTCATATTGAAGATAGCCAGGTGTACGTGAGGTAATATGTTCAGGACACAAGGTTGCAACAGTGAAGTTTCTCCATTGCAGCTCTCACCTATCAGGAGCTTAAAAGTGCGTTGTGTAACTTTTCTGGTGGAGCTTCTGTCAAATACTTTTCTCTATGAAGATGTTATTCATTTGTCTGGAATGTTTCACAGTTTGTTTATTTATTTGTAAAGGGACAGCACATATTAATGAAGATTTAAAATGTAAATATGCAAAGATTATGGCCAACGTCGCTAATTTCCATCTTCAGTCCCTTGGCGGGTTGATGTAAAAAAAGAAAAAACTACAAGAAAGGGAGAAGTACAGTAACAGTCACACAAAAGAACATAACACCATCACACTCACTAATCACTCAAATTAAAATCACAATACAACTGCACATGGGTACATGTTTGATTTGACCATAACCAATTTTTTATTTGAGCTTTAAAAGAGCTGTATGTAGGACTCCCTCGGCGTTAGTGGACGACTATTCCTCATATTCCCACCTTGGACAGATAAAACATTCTGACTGAAGCTGGTCCGTCTGTGGGGTATGACAGTATGATATTAAACCTTTTCTATCTTCATGGAGACCAAACCAGACCAAGTTACAGTGTATTTTTAAGCCATAAAACCACCTGTAATTGAATAAGTGTAATATAGACGTGTTTAAAGTCATACTGTGGAACATTCTAGAGAGAGCAATGACATGTCCATGGAAGCAAACAGGTGATGGATCCCCAACCATGACGTTACACTGTGCACCCTTAAATACATGTTTGATATTTCAGTGAGATGAGGAGCTTGAGTCTCCCAGCGGAGCTCAGATTAGAGCCACTGCTCCTCCACATTTTTACAATTTTAAATAGCTGTTAGGGGATATATTAAGGTTATTTGATTGTTTGACACATCAGATCAAACCGGCTTTTTTATTGGTTCATTACAAAGAGTATACAGGATTAAGATAAACCATTTAGGCTTAAATTCAACACTTGGAAAAATTATATATGCAATTTCTGTCTGGCTGGTTTGATGATAATACACAGTGATATGCTACACTCGTGAACCCTTGTGACAAGAGAAATGTACTTGGTGTTGACATGGCTGGGCATATCACTTCCCTTTATTGTTTGGCTTGTGTACAGCCGTGTGTTTTTCTTGCTTGTTACTGATATGCACAGTGACAAATAATGATAAATGTCTGCAATTTTAGCATTATAACCCTGACATAATATTAACCTCCCCCGAACAGCCAAGTTTATGTTTTTGCCGGGACGTAATTGCCGTGTGAGCCCATCAAAATCACTTAAGTCACATCTTAACAAATTGGAGGGAGTGTGTCAGTTTTCCAGTCCGGCCTGCTGTTCGCCGAGGAAGGATTTGGCTGTCACGACACACACGGACTCTTTATCAAATTCTGCTGTACAACCTCGTCTCACAGTGGGCTCTCCGAAGCTAACATCTTGTCGTCCTATTTGCCGAACTGAATGATGATATCTAAATCTCCCAACAGCTGCTCTGCCAAAAACAATGAGCGGAGTCAAGGAGAAGGGCACGGGAAGACACGCTGAGAGAGTGGAGGATTTACAAGGTTTGTAAGGAGAGGGGGGGTGGGCCGGTGGAAGAAAATGGACATGACTGCAACTGAAACCTAACAAGTTTTCTGTAAATTCAATATCGGGGATCTCTTGTCTGGTCCCTGAGCCAATTCTATAGAGTTCTGCCAAGGTTTTTCAGACCTATGTAATCCTGTTATTGGCTCTGGGACTTGATTTGCCCTTTGTGTCACATTTATGTGGACCATCTCATTGGTTACTCATTCAAAATAATCAAGTTTTCCCTGACTAGCCAGTTTTGTCCTACTTTGTGTTTGGATGCAGAAGGGTCTTGAACATGGATCTATTAAAATAACTGGAAAGGGGTTTAGCCCTGTCACAAGCTGGACTAGTGGCCAGTTTATCCTCCCCTAACCCTAACAAATACATTACATTATGCCAAGTTGTCTCGTGTGCTTTAAGCCATGTCATAAGCTCAAAATGCTCTATCTTGTGATGTCATAAAGTGGTATTTTTCAAGTTAATTGCTACTTTTTATCTTTAGTTCAATAGAAATTAGCACTTCGCAGTCATTCAAAATTATTCTAGTGAAGGTGTTTGGAGCTTAAAAACATATGACATGACATCACAAGGTGGAACAGAGTGTTTTCTGTTTGAAAGAATAACTCAGCCTAAGGTTACGTATACACTGAAACAAATCACCTTATCACCATATCGGAAACAATTCGCGTCCAGACACATTGTTTCTGTGCTAGTCACATGACGACGCTGCCGTTACGTCGTTACAACGTCACGTGGGCGGTAAAAACAAGGAAGTCGAGCTCCATGTCTGAAGTTGTAGCAGCCGTTTTTGAGTCTGAGGAAGATGACGAGGGTGAAAACAGTCTTTATGTGGACTGATGACGAGGTTCAGTTGTTACTGAACGTAACACTGGATTTTATGACGAGCGTGGTGGCTCAGAGTGTGGATCGAGTCACAGTCACAGTGAAGTGGTCCAATAAGGACGACAACTAGAGCTTCTACGTCAGCGTATCAACATTTTCATGCGTCCACACAGTGCTGGATCAGATCCGTGCTCAGGTGAATTCATGGGAGTTCGCGACACCAGATCGTTCTGTCTCTGGAGCCGTTTTCCATCGGATGTGGACGAACACTGCATCCACAACAAAAGTGACTCGAATACGTACTAGTGTGGATGGGGCCTTTTGTTCAGTAGAGATTAGCACTTCGCAGCAATTTAAAATAATTCTAGTGAAGGTGTTTGGAGCTTAAAAACACAGTGGAGTATTTCCTGTACATGACATGACTTCACAAGGTGGAACAGAGTGTTTTCTGTTTGAGAGAATAACTCAGTCTAAATATGTAGGAAACAAAACACAACTCCAGGTATATTTTCATGAGGACATCATTATACTATAGATCAGACAATAGCGTAATATGGGCCCTATAAAATATAAACAAAAATAACAAAATTTTCCCTTGGGTGATAAAAGTAATTCTGAGTCTGGATTCACTAACCATAATAAAAGCATTGTGACCCCATGGGAACAGTGGAGGACACATGTTAATAAACCATCTCCAGTAAAAATCAGATAAGATAAACCCATGTCGTAACAGAAGGTCAGAGAAGGCCCTTTGGTTCCATCCATCACGTGAAGTTAAAGACGTGGATCTCCTCCTGCTGAGTGACACGAGGCGAGAACTTGGCCAGCGCCAGTGGGAACCTAATTAACCTGGCTGCATGGAGAGAAGTGCTGCTCTGTTGTTTTTAACCCCTGCTGAGAAACAAGCACTTTGTCAAAGCTGAGCTACTCACAGACAGGAAGTGAGATGTGCTCCCCCTGCTCCCCCCTCCACACTCCTACGCCCAGAGCTGAGATTTCTCACACTCTGCGAAACAAACAGTTTAACAAACCCACCCACTGTGAAGAAAGTGCTGTTGGAATCTATCTTATAGTTGGACACAGTAGAGTTTGCCAATTACAATAGTTTTCTCTCATTGACAAAGAAGCATTTTGCACCTTGTATTGTTGTAAAAAAAAAAAAAGATAAATCACACTTTATAATTGTGATTAATCACAATTAATTGCAGTAAATTATTCTTCAAAAAAGACCAACATATTTTTTTTATAAAAATGCAATTTATTGTCAGAAAAGTTAGATTATTGACATTTTTTACATGCTGTGGATATCGATTTTGTAAAGGCATTGGTCAACTTAGTAGTTTTGTTGACAACATTGTCGCGGGTTGTTGTGCTCGGCTTGTTGTTGGTACAAGTAGCATCATTGCTGCCGCTGAATCAAACACGTGTTTTGCTTTAAGATGGTATTTTAAACTACTTGTGCTTCTGTGGAAAGAGAGTTCATCGCTGCAATATCTGCAAACGACCTTAGTTTTATCTAAAGTCCCGTTGGGCAGTTTTTTGGAGAGAAATTTGCCGCTGAGCACCAGTCACAGTCTTCACATCTGTGTATGGACAGACCTGATCACTAACCTAATAACCTGCACTGCCTTTCAGGTCTCCTTCCGCACTTTCCATAGAGGAGCGTGTGCGTTCAAGATAAATTCTGTGATTAATCTGCGTAAAAAAAAAAATGTGTGCAAAATTTTTTTGTGAGTTAAACGTGCGTTAACGCGTTAATGTTGACAGCCCTACTAATAATACAAATTAAGGTACTACGATCAACAACCTGCCTTAAACTGCGTATTCATGGGTTTCAGCTTCCTGCTACGTTTTTTAGACTTTGTTTTAAATACTTAATTGCTTTGGTCTTTCTCATTCCTAGCCATTCTGAATCGACAGAGAACACATCTACACACATTTTTCTTATTCTCTGTATATACAGGCCACATTAGAACCTCCAGAATTCACTCATTGGGCTGCAGAGGCTGCACTGGCACTGATTCAGAACTGGCTGCAGTTGCTGGGGTTTAGGTAGTGCAACTGGTTTTAGTCAAAGGATCTGGCTACCTAAAATGCTCGACTCATTTGACCATCATGTACAGTATTTTTGTAATTAAGGGAGGAAAAAAATCACAATTATTTGAATAAAAGGCAATATTTTACATGTCCAGATAAATAATATCCAAAAACCTTCATACCCTTCCTTTTAAAATGACCATTTACTGTCAACAATAATTCCAGGCACAATCAAAAAGCAGGTCTTATAAAACCTCCTCATACACCAGGATAAAGGATTTGTTGTCCATCTCATGAAGTGGAGCAGTGATGTTCGTGCTTGAGAAAACTATCGTGACGTAGGAGCGATTAACCACATCTTCTTCCCAGTCCAGTCACATCTCCTCCTTCTGCTGTATTATAATCATACAGTCATTTTGGCACCTTATTATCCGCACGGCTGTTTTAGGGAGTGCATCTGGACTGAGCCTGGAAGTGATGGGCAAATGGCCATGGATTTTCATATACGAGTGTATAAATAACGCACGCTGTGACTGGACTATATATTGCTATTGCAACTTTTAAATAGCTACTGTAATGAACTGACTGACCTCGGTGAGTTGGAAAGTGCTCTTTGGGGGGCTCAGTTTCCAAGGAACCAGTGATCACACTTTAAAGCTGGGTTTACCCAATTATATTTTGGTAAATGTGTAAAAATTCCTCCCCTCTTCTCATAGATTCTACTGTAAAATCGATTTTGTGACAAGTTGTTGGATGTTTTTATGTTTTGCTTCAGCACCTAAAAAGCTGTGCACAAGCTCAAAATGTAATGCGGGCAAATACTGAAGATGTGCCAAAGGGTTTGTGAGAGCTAGGAATTCGTGAAATACCTTAAAAAACACCTTCTTTCACCAGTCTGATTGTGTAGCACTCTGAACTCAGCTATACTTATTTATTAATTTGGCTCTGAGAAGGCAGAACATTCAGGCGAATATTTAAAGTAGGTTTGGTCAGAATTTTGAATTTTGTGGAACCAGCTGCAAAATCAAACTTCTCTTAAATGCAACAAGAGCTCGGCAAGATGAATTCTTGAATATGTGAACTCACAAATACTGCAAGTCGTCTTCAAAATCTGGTAGTCCAGCTTTACACTGCTCGACAGAGAAAAATCTGTGTAATCTTGTATGAATACTTTCAGCTGTCAATGTTCAGTTTCATATTTTGTATAACAGAATCAACCATTTACAGCCCAGTACCCCAAAGTATTTTCAACTCCATTGGTAATATCCTATTAAAAGTTCCCCCGCTCGGTCCCTCTGCGGCCTCACTGTTCATCTTTAATGGGAAATGTGAGCTGGTCGTTTACACAGAGCTTAGTGTGTCACATCACATGAAGCAGTGCAGCTAATGCCATGGACAAATGCCTGTGTCATGGACGGAGGTTCTGAGGAGGATGGGCTCCACAAACAGGTGGCCCCTGCCTCTGGAGCAGCAGATGTCCCAGTGCAGCCTGGTAAGAGCAGCTCTGTCACAGTCAACAGTGTGACACCATAAAACCGAGGTGGTCCAGTTGTGTTGAGGGGTCTACGGGGAGGTCAGGTCCACATGGAGGAACCCAGTGTATTTTATTAGTGGTTATTAGGGCTGATGGTTATAACAATTGGTAGAGTCATGAGGTTTTTTTAGAACAAGTCCGTTTTTTTTTAGATCAAGTGAGGCTAGGTTAAGTTCTTTGGTCTCCCAGTGCAAGTCCCAGTTCTCGTTGGTCAAGTCCGAGTCAAAGTCGAGTCATTATCGTCTTACAGGACATTCCTAAGCATATATACTATACTATAGAGGCAGTGCTAAAGACTTGTAAGAGAGGTGTAACTAGTTAAGTATGAGTCCTGGTCCCTGAGTCCAGCTCCAAACCCTCTGGCCTGAACCTCACAGTGAAAAGTGAAGAAGTGAGAGTCACGCCAAATTATGCTAAGAGGCGTTCGATGTGGCCAACAAAGACCGACACTCAAGTAGTGTTTGTATAACTGCTCATTGCCAATGTGTATGACATTCAGATTACTGATTTCAAAATGCTTCAAAAATGCCAGATTAAAAACAAAAACAACTGAAACTTGTATTTCTCCGGACTAAATTCTATTCCTTCACATTGTTATTTAATTCTATGGTCTCTTCATTTCTTATGTGAACCTTCCTGAACCTCCATCGCCTTTTAGCACATTTCTGATCAAGTACCATAATATGAATATGTGAAAATACAATGAAAATAAAAAGAAATGTGATAATTTTTTGTTAATACATTCAAATCAACTATGGCTCTAACCTTCAGTGTGTACCCTAGTGATGTGAGTTTGTGAATGAGTCAGAACCAGATCTTTAAAAGAACCAGATCTTTTTTGTTCTAATGTTTATGCCTTTTTACACAGTTTTACACTGAACCAACACAAATCGGCACGGAAGCAAATGTGGCAACACAAGTGAGAGCTTTGTGGAAAAAATATATAACATTTTTGACATCATAAACATACCTGGAGTTGTGCTTTGTTTCATTCACACATTGAGTAACCCTTTATTATTAGTCTGGCTGCATCTCCAAAGCTCAGAATACTCTGTTCCACCTTGTGATATCATTTTCAAGTTAACAACTACCTTTTATGCTTAGTTCAGTAGAGATTGGCAGTTCGAAGACTGAAATTATCCAAATAATACTAGTGAAGCTGAATAGAGTTTAAAAACACAGTGGAGCACTTCCTGTATTATGACATGACATCACAAGGTGGAACAGTTTTCCCTTTAAGAGGAGAACTCAGCCTAAATGTGCAAAGTTTGTGTGTTAAACATGTGTGAATGAAACAGAAAAAAGTGTATTGCAATATATATATTCAGAATTTTCTATGTATTTGGAGGTAAATGAACACCTTAGCATTTAGATTTTGTTCATTTTATTTTTATTTATCATTTTACGTCCTCTGTAATGGACGTCGGGGACATTTTGGTGTTAAATCCAAGTGAAGTGAAGAACCTTTTTGACGCCCAACATCTCTGACAAGCCTCTACAGTCGCCTCAAACAGTTTTTAGACTCCTTTTTAATTTTAATTTCTATTTTTATCATAGTGCAGTCACAAACTAACTCCTTAAAGACTTAAAAGATCGACTGGTTAACTCAATGTCCACTATAAAGGACATAGATCAGAAAATAGCGTAATATGGACCCTTCAAAGCCACTTGAAACAGATCCTAAATATTCGGAGCCATCACTACCCCAATTTCAACCTCGCGCAATTTTATAATCCTTCGAAATCTCGCTCGTAAACTCAGCTATCACGTCGAACATTGGCCACATAACTCCACAGACCCCCTTGTGTTTGTTACATATCTGCGCTTGTTAATACCACAGTGGCCATTTGCTCTGGCTGTATAAATAGACCGTAAGCATTACCGGTGAGATGGAAGTGAGACGTGGACCCGTGCCAACCAGCGCTAAAAGCTGTCGCCAGATGGCACGAGATCAAGCCGTAGCCGAGAACACAGGCGGGCTGCTGGAAAATTAGCTGTAACGTAGTATTATAGCACCATGTTTTGACAGACTAAATGTAATGTTTGCCCACCTATTTGTAATTTCGTGCGGTTACCGTGGAAGCGGAGAGCACGGGTCGGCAAAACGGGGCTAATTAGCTTTTTAGATCTTTCGCTTTCGTTTATTTGTTCGGTTTTTATTGTAAGGGGCTATGATAACTAAGAAAGTGCTGAGTTCTGGATTCAGATATGTAGCTAGAAGCCTTATGATCAGAAAGTAAACGATTCAGTGGTAAATTAGTATCGATATTGCTTGTAGTTGCAGTGTACAAGTAGATATTATTAGTGTTTGTAGTCTTAGTAGTAATTGTAGTTGTAGTCATTAGGGTTGGGCGGTAATACGGTACACTGTGGTATCAAAAAGTAGCAACGGTATCAGTTTCATTGCCGTCATTTAAAAAATCTGCAGGACCTAATATAATATTAGGAGCATTTTGGCTTCAAGCCGAATGGCAGGATAGGGACAACAAACGTTGACGGAGCTACGACCCTGCGTCAGGCCAGAGATCCCACCACAGTCACTTCAGACACAGGGGCTCCTCTTCAAACGTTGTGACTCAGGTAGATTTCCATCCACACGCAGTCAGGAAGAAGAAAAAAACCTGACGCTTCGCGTGTGATGTTGAGCTGATGTTAAGTTTGCGATGGAGATTTTATGGAACGCCGAGAGTGGAGAGGGGACGAGGCGCCGAAGAGGAGAAAGTTCCCGCTCGAGGGCGAAGTCAGACTTTCACGGAGGAGACGGGAACTTCTCCGAGTGCCGAGAGCGCGGGTCTGTCAGATACAACATGCCGCAGTGGGAAATATCACACGCCGTGGACTGTGGCCTTTTACTTTTTACTCCAGAATCTGCCTCTTCTGAGCTTTTCTTGCCTTGGCGTGTCCCAGATCATTAAATGGAGGGAGATTCGTGCTGGTGAAGTTTGGTTTGGTCAGAACTTGTGCCTCATCTTCAAATATAAAGCTGCTCTTCTCTTTCTGAATGGTTTAGGTGCAGCTACAAAATAATTCTTAATCAGTCAAGGTAATACCCTTGTATACCCCGGTAAAATGCTCAGAAGGTTTAACAGTATCAAAATTGGATATTGCCCAACCCTATTGATGCATCGTTTGACCCACACTATTGGCATTTAGTGTTGTTGTGTCCATGGGCAAGGTACTAGCACACACAGAAGCACTACATTTGGTCTGTCAAAGAGACTAATTACTGGAACAGTCTTCCACACTGCAAATTTCTCTGATTTGGCCGAGTTTCAAACTCATATCAGGTTTTTCATCTTGTTTTCAGATTTATTATCGACTTTCTAATTCGGAGACTGAGTCATTCTAGTCTAGAGGTCGTTTATTTTAAGAGAACTTGTCAAGCAAAATGATCTGTCCATGCAGCAAGATAATTTCACTACTTTTAAGTCATTTTCTAATAGATTTAAGTGTTTATATTTTAAGCTTTTTGCTGTGCGCTGGCAATAAGAGAAAGTCCATCTCTGTCCACATTCAAACTGCACCTTAAACTGTGCATGACGGATCACCAAGTCTGTGAACACTTAGTTTGGCTCTTTATTGGTCTGCGTTGTCTCTTTTTAAATGTTTTATATCTTATATTGTTTTCTGTAGGGACAACAGATGGAATTGAGCTTTTGGCTATTGTCTGGAGTTTTTAGACTGTAACTACAGCAGTTCATTCATTACGGTTTCCATCAAATAAATAAAAAAAAAAGACAAAAATAGTAGATTCCTATGAATGTGGTAGTGCTACTGTGACTGGTTGTAGTGGGAGAGGATTTATTACAGAATGGTAATGGACTGTAGGTTGTGTAAAATGTTTATTGTTCATGTGCACCAATGGGCCAATGACACAACTATTCTCTGAGGCTTTAAAATGGTTTCAGTAGTCTGTATAAAACTTATTTACTGTCAAGATCAGGAGAATCTTGAACATGCAAAATAATACTCAAAACAATAATGGCACCACTCACAGCAACTTCTGTAATAAGGTGAATTAAACCAACATAAAAGCATAAAAGAGAACTTGTTCAATGTATGTAATGTGTGTGTAATGTAATGTAAACCTATAAAAAATGCACCAGGGACAACAGGTGGAAAATAACTCACAACAACCTGGAATAATGCATCTCTCCTGTTAAGGTTAAGGTATATTGTGCATTGTCATTGTCTCATAAATATAAATTAGTGCTGTTAATCAATTCAAATAATTGTTTACATGTCGCAGCAGCTTGTGGATCTATAGCAGCAGCAGCAGAGCAAACACTTTAGCAGAGAAAATAAGTCCAGCGACAGAAATATCTCTGAAACATTGAGACAGATGTGAGTCCTGCTGCGATACGCTCCTTTGTGAGTTTATGGATATAACAAAAGTCTGAGCAGAGAGGACAGGAGGAGAGAGGCTGCAAAATCTCTGTCTCTTATCGAAGGTCATAGATATAATTCAAGGTACGTATGTTTTGAAGCGGACTTTATTTCGTGTTTTCCTCCTATGAATAGCATCAGCGCACCTGACAGGACTTCTCTGTTTCGTACAAATTGTTTTCCTTCCTGTTTAGGGTAGGGTAGTTTTCCTCCTGTCGGACCTGTGGATTTTTAACGTTACAGCGGTGGCCACAGCTTATGAAAAAAATATTTTGCGATTAAAAAAATTAACGCCATTAAAATTGTTCTGCATTAACTCGTTTGAACTCTGCACTTTAAATCACAAACTGCTGTAATGTCCAATTCCCTGCTTGCTTCCAATGTCGCTTGATGTAAATCATTTTTGAGAGAGAACTATTTTTATCTTATTGTATTTATAATAATAATAATAATAATGCATCAGTTTTATATAGCGCTTTTCTGGACACTCAAAGACGCTTTACAGAGCATTATTCATTCACTCCAGGCCCGGTGGTGGTAAACTACTATTGTAGCTACAGCTGCCCTGGGGCAGACTGACGGAAGCAAGGCTGCCAATCTGCGCCATCGGCCCCTCCGACCACCACAAACACTCACGCATACACCACTTTCATACTAGGCAATGTGGGTGATGTGCCTTGCCTAAGGACACAACGACAGTTTTTGCAACTGGCGCCCCACTGTGGCACCTGGAATTCCCAGTGTCTCCCATCCAAGTACTAACCAGGCCCGGCCCTGCTTAGCTTCTGAGATCTGACGGGTTCAGGCTTTGACGAGGCGGTATGGCCACAATCTTTATCTTATCTTATTCTTGAAAACTTGATTCTAACTACATGTTCTTTGTCGGTTGCATCTGTAACGAAGAAAATTTCCCCTCGGGGATGAGTAAAAGTAATTCTGATTCTGATTAATAACGCAATTTTTGGACAGCACTGATATCAACATAATAAGTGTTGATACTTTGATGTTAGTATCTTGGTGTTCATTTTGTGACGTCCCTATTTCATTCAGAGCTGCGTTAGGTCTTTAAATACAACGTTCGTCCACATCAGATGCTTTCACACCCCTGCTCCACCGCACTAACTCCCACTGAAATAACCGAAGTAGGAATGTTTGTTGTGGAGAGTGTAATTGATGCTGTGTAGGGGGACATGGTGAAAATCCTCAGAGCTTCCTGTGGAGCGGACTGTGGTCTGCATGGTTGTAATTCACGACATACTCTGACACACATCAGAGCCACATGTATTTAATAGGGCTGCACTGGCACGGCATCAAGGACAAAGCTCTCGGCGGCTAACGCTCATGTCTATTTGTAAAGACAACTGACACATGCCTCCATTCCTGCAGGTGCACAGGTGCAGCTTGGATATGTCAGGCGCAATAGGCAACTCCGACTATTTATACAGATATCGTGAATGTGTGTTTTTACTGTGTGTAGGGGCCATTTTACGCTATTTTCTGATCTACGACGCTGTTTCCTCATCAAAAACATACCTAAAGTTGTGTTTTGTTGCATTCACACATGTTTAACACACAAACCCTGCGTATTTAGGCTGAGTTCTTCTCTCAAACGGAAAAAAAAACAAAACAAAAAAACTCCACCTTCACTAGAATCAAAATGTGGATAATTTCAGCACTGGATTTGCCAATCTCAACTGAAAAAAATGGAAAAGATAGATATTACACTGGAAAATGTCTAGGTAAGTTAAAATTACTTAAATTAAGAACCTTTTACTTTATTTGAGTGGATTCAACTTGACAAGTAAAATGATCTTCCAGTGGAATACGTGTTTTTTCTTAATTCAAGTAACATTTGATTTTGTTTCTTATTTTAAGTGCAAAAAGTTGTTTTTATTTTAAGTGTAGCAAGATGTATTTTTATATTTTAAGTACAAAACGTCTTGTTTCCACTGGCAGATCATTTTACTTGTCAAGTGAAATTTACTCAAATCATGGTAAAACTTTCTTAATTAAATTTATCTTAACGTGGCTATATTTTGTTTTTTGCAGTGTAACTTGAAAACTGTTACTTGATGACATCACAAGGTGGAACAGAGCATTTTAAGATTTGGAGATGTAGACAGACTAATAATGCGGGATTGCGTGGACATGTGTGAATGAAACAAAAAGCAACTCCAGGTCTGTTTTGGATGCAGAAGAAGTTGAGTACACACATTTTTTTTACTGTGAGACTGTGAGACAAGCAGCTGTGTACCAGAAAAGAGACTTATCGCATATTTAAATCAACATTAATATAAAAGAACAAATACTTAAGTGATTTTTCTTTTTTTCCTTTTTTACACTCGATGACAAGGATGAGTTTTTTACGACCGGTTGCGTCGCTTTGTGCAAAACGAAACCAAAGACCACCCATCCTCTATAATCCTCGAGCACCTGCCGCAGATTTTTACTACACACTGGTCATGGTCGTCATGAAAGAGTGAAACGAGATAAACATGTCATCATTAAATAACAACTGTGGCAGGACCAAAGTCACTCCTGCCCATTTATTTAAAGGTGCACTGTGTAACTTTTCGGTTGGGGGTCCGTCACCTGCTTGTTTCAGTGGATTCGGTGGGTTGCAAATGTATTCATAGCCTTGGTCCAATGCCATTTTTGTTATAAATGACCAAATGACCTTGAGCTTGACAAAATTATAAACACCAGGGCTTTGTTTGTTGCGAAAGTGTTCATACCCCAGAGATACCTGATCTAAAACATGTAAATATTTGGTTCATGGTATTATTAAAATAAAACTACTACTTCATATTGCTTTAATGGGCGTGTACTATCGTGGAACTTTCATTTTCCCTTTGCATATATGTGTTTGTGTCACGTAAAGCCACTATGACAACTACACTGAGAAAAAAAAAATCTAGGTGAGTTAAAATGACTTAAATTAAGAACATTTTACTTTATTTGAGTCGATTCATCTTGACAAGTCCATTGATCTTCCAGTGGAATAAGTGTTTTTTTCTTAATTCAAGCAACATTTGATTTTATTTCTTATTTTAAGTGCAAAAAGTTGTTGTTTTTCTTATTTTAAGTGCAGCAAGATGGATTATCAAGTGAAATGTACTGAAATCATGGTTAAACTTTCTTAATCCAAGTCATTTTAGCTTGACTAGATTTAGTTTTTTACGGTGTACATCAAAATTTTGGGAATATAAAATCAAAATAAAAGTTTGATTCCTATTGAACTGTATTTTTCCTGAAGATCTACACACGTTTGTCTTGAGATATTTATAAATTCAGCACAGTTGATACAAATTTGCACCAGGATAAGCTCCCAAATGCGAGTGGCTTAGAAAAAATACAAAACTATGATGCTTCCACCTTCATGTTTCACAGCTGATAAAGATCATTTATGTTCGGTCGATGTCAGACACACAGTTTGAAATTGGTGTTTGACATGTTTGAATTTGGTTTAATTTGACCAAATAATTATCTATATAGCAAATCAGATGTTTCGATGTTTTAAATCACGCTGTATTTGAATTTGGAGCAAAATGTTGTTATGCAATGGCTTCTTCTCCATCAGACACTGTGGGGACCTTCAGTGTAAAATGTTTGATCATCTAAACTTTGACTCCAGACACTTGTATATAGACGTCTTATTGGTTTGAAAACTGGCAGAAAGGTTTAGATTTGCTTTCCTGATGAGTTTGGATTTCGTTCATGAGATAATTTTAGACTTTTTAGCAGTTTAGTTGACCTTCCGCTCCTTTACCACATGTACTACACTAATTAGTTAATTTTTTTAAATAAATTGGGCTTATGGACGGTTTGAATAGGGCCTGGGAGAGATTGCTAGATGACTCAAACATGCATGGATGACGTATAAAACCTCTTCAGATATGTTTTTGATGAGGAAACAATGTTATAACATGGTAGAAAGCTCCAAAAAGTCCATTTTGCATCATACCACAGTGGCACATACTGTATTACGACCTCTTTCTAATCAAAAACATTCCCGTGTTTTGTTTCTTTCACACACAAATCCAAATCCTGCATATTTAAGCAGACTTCTTCTCTCAAATGGAAACCACTCTGTTCCACCTTGTGATGTCATAAAACAGGAAGTGCTCCACTGTGTTTTAAAACTCCATACACCAAAACTCAAAGCATTTGGATCATTTCAGTCTTGGAGTTGCCGATCTCTACTGAGCAAAAGGTAAAACTACTGTTTCATGACATCACAAGGTGGAACAGAGCATTTTGAGCTTTGGAGATGCAGACAGACTGATAATAAAGAGTTACTCAAACATGTGTGAATGAAACAAAACAACTCCAGGTCTGTTTTTGATGCGGTAACATTATAACATGGCTTAAATCCCACAAGAGTCAATTTTGCACAATACACAGCAAAAACTGGAGGGTTAAAATTTCAGGGTAAGTCGTTTTTAACACAAAAAGTGTTATTTTAACTATTTGAAAGTTCGACTTGGGGTTGGAGTTGACATGGTTGAAGTTAATTCAGCTTCCACGAGTGTTAATTCAAGTTCCCTTAGTGTTAATTTAGCACCTCCCACCCATCACTTCAAACTCCTGCGAGGAAAGACCAGTTTGGACCAGTTTTGTGCATAATTTTATCTTAAATTAACTAAAATAAAGTGTAAAAATAAAACTCCTCTGTGTGTTGTTTAGCTAAATCAGGATAACCCTACAAAGTGTTATCCGTTTACTCTCAAAATGTTAATATAACTCTTGATTTTGATGTTAAACAAGAACCAGAATGTTAAATTAACTCTAAAACAGATTGGACTCCCTGAGAAAATGTTCAAATTGATTCTGTGAGAGTCCATTTTAACACTCCGCTTGTTCCTGTGTTTAGGACCTTTAAGTATTCTAGTATTTTTGCTCGATAGAATATTTCCACATGCAATTTTCGCCTCCTGCTCTCACTCCCCTCACCTCACCTCCAGCTCTGTGAGGGCCCCGGTCTCCAGCAGGTGTCCTCCCAGTAAACAGAGCTGTGTTTACCCGACTATAGCAACAGACCTTGAACACAACACATCGGGCGTACACAAACACTTAGGACCCGTGTACAATGTGACCCACACTTTGTCAAGTATCAACAATAATAAGCCACCTCAATAACACCAGCCGGGGCTTCCAAGACAGTAGTGAAATGAATCCCACATGTTTTGGCGTCGTGCCCCCAGTGCAATAACTGATTTAGAGCCAATAGAGGGTGGTGAGGCGGCGTGAGGAGGACTAGAGCTTTAAAGACACCACTACTTTTGGTCAGCAGGGGTCAGGCCTTAGCTGGAGAGTTTATCAGTGCTGCTGTGTGGAGAGAGTGAGTGAGAAAGAGAAGTCATGAAGGGAAAGTGTAGAGAGGAGAAAGTGATTAAATACAAGACGAAATGCAACATTTCCCAAGCGGATTTTAGATGTTTTTTTCATTCAGAATTTCTTTGGGAAGTTTAGCATTATCTTAACATCAAGAAAGAAAGAAGCAGCTTAGACTTGCAGCCTGGACTGACCCTAATCTGATTTTTTTTCACCCCTATGTGACCTGGATCTGATCTTTTAGGCCCCGTCCACACTAGTACGTATTCGAGTCGTTTTCGTTGCGGATGCAGTGTTCATCCACACTAATCCGATGGAAAACAGCTCCAGAGATGGAATGATATGGATACTCCAGCTCCCACATATTCGCCCGAGTACAGATCTGATCCAGTGCTGTGTGGACGCATGAAAACGCTGATACACTGATTTCGGGGCTCTAGCTGCCGTTCTTATTGGACCACAACACTGTGACTTGTGCCTTCTTGATTCGCTGGGTTTGTGGCATCGGGCATGTGATGATATTGTGGAAAAGTTTAAACAAACCTGAGACAAACACGAAACAAGATCGCCCCACGAAAAGACTGTTTTCACACTTGCCATCTTCCTCGGCTCGAAATCGGCTGCTGCAACTTCCATAGAACTACGGCAACTCCAGATACGTTGCTCCGCTCCTTGTTTTTACCGCCCACGTGATGTCATGATGCCGTGACGTCATGACTCCAGCCTACTCATGTGACTAGTGTTTCAGGTGATCCAGACACGACGTGTGTGGAAGCAAATCGTTTCCAATAAGCTGATACGGTGATACGGTGATTCGTTTCAGTGTAAACGCTCTCTTAATGACCGTCTGAACAACACAGATCCGATTTTTTTCAAATGCGACCCCAGCCACTTGGATATGTGCTCCTAAAACCGAAACATATCTGATCTTTTGCCATGAGACTTCAGTCTGTACGGCCACATCACATTCATCTGACCTACAGTTCCTTTCTACGGACGTTGCTGCCACGGTCCCACAAAACGCCCACTTAACTGTACTCATCTTGATGATTTCAGCCCTGGAATTGCCGATCTCTACAGAATAAGGTAGATGTTCACTTGAAAACTACCTCTTTATGACATCACAAGGTGGAGCAGAGCATTTTGAGCTTTGGAGACGTAGACAGTCCAATAATACAGGACTATTTAAATGCGGGAATGAAACAAAACACAACTCCAGGTATGTTTTGATGAGGTAACAGCATCATAACACGCCTTAAAGCTCACAAAAGACAATTTCACATCATATAGGACCTTTAAGACGTTGAAAATCAGACGTGGCACCTTTATGCCCCGGGCCAGACCGTACCCACACCCTGCTCCTACATGTTGGACGGCTGGCCGGGATCTCCTGGGCAGCACAAAGAAGAGCGCTTTGTGAGTAACCTCGTGGTGACAGGAAGATAATCAATCAGAGGTGGCAATTTCCACACTCAGCCGGAGCTCCCAGGGGCCAATAACACGGGGCCAAATCCCCAAATCACTGTGTCAGGGAGGGGCCCGCTGAAAGAGGGGGTTCGGAGCCAAATGGCACACTGTCAAAACATCCCATAATTGTTTTACAGGGGGCAACGGCTGGAACATTAAGAGTCCGGGTCGCGCCGTTCGTAATGTAAGTGATGTCGGTGCAGCGTCATAAATGCATAAATCTACCTACAGTATGTAAGTGTGTGCGGTTTGGACTTTAAATGTACTAATGCAATATATATCTGGAAGCTTCCTGTGACGCTAACACAAAAGTAAATCGCATTTTGGTAGAGAAATCGAAGAAGCCACTTGCAGGCAGATATTTCAGTTTTGTACCTTTTAATCTCATCTCAGATTTGACCTCGGAGTTTAGTGATTCTGCAGGAATTGGCCATTTTTTTTAGTCCATTGTGAAATTGTTTTCTTACATTTTTTCCTCATAAGCGGCGATAAATATTTTTTATTTCTTTTTATATAGACACATGAATATCCTCAATCGTGTCCATCTGAACTCTGGGAGACTCATCAGTGACCAGACTTTTTTTTTTTTTTGCATGTTGAATCTTTTCACCAATTGAAGAGTTCACTTACAAAAAAAATAAATAAAAAAATAATCTGTTCATTTTTCCTAGCCATTATCGTAAAATATAGTCACCAAAAAGCTAAAATGTGTCCTTTTTTCAGATTTTTTTTTTTTTACATTGTTTTTGTAACTGAAGAAGAGAAAATAATCAACATGCAAAAAAAAAAAAAGTTTGGTTACTGGTGAATCTCCCAGAGTTCAGAAGGGCATGATTGACAGGTGGATTAGCCAATCAGGGACATTAATTTGTATGAAAGAAATATATCGCTGCTTATGAGGAAAAAAAATAGGAAAACAATATTACAATGGACTAAAAAACTAACAAAAGAAAACAATTTCTGGAGAATTACTGACCGAATCACTGAACTCTGAGGTCAAATCTGAGGTGAGATAAATTGGATTTTTTTTGTTTCTAAATGATAAATGACCAATGAGCTCTTTTGTTTCACATGAATCACTGAAATCCTCAAATCTGATTGGACGAAAGAATAAAAGTTTGGTTCTAGCTCCTGATGCGATGGAGGGAGTGGGACCAAACTACAGAATATAAAAGGAACAGATCCATTCTGGACTTACCAAGGACCTGATTTAGTAAATTACCAATTAAATATTTGACTGTTTTGGCAGTAAAACAATATAGTGTCCAAAATAGGACCTCAAATCAAATATGTATTTTTTTTTTTTTACTTTTTCATATGTAGTAGTCTGATATACATTTAAAACCCTACAGAACATCACTTCATGTAATAAATTACTTTTAATCATTTCAGTCAGTAGGCCTCGGGTTTGTGCCCATTTTTACATATTTTTTCAATAAGGGCAATATTTTGTCACTATTTCGAGTTTAATCCTTGTAGAGCATCTGTACTGCTATTTTTTTTACTTTTTTGACCCAGTGAAGCATCTACCTCCTCTCTTCACCTACAGAACAGCATTGCCACTGTTACATTAAAAATAATTTTGACATAAACAAATACATTTGAGTCGACAAAAGTTGACAAATAGAAAAGTTTGACCATTGTCTGAAGCAACGATCTTCGCGCAGCTGTAATCTGAAGCACAAAATTAAACCTCCGTTCGTGCAGACGGGGCGCAGCGCTGATGCAGAAGTTGGTTTTAATTGAGACAGTGTTCCAAAAGAAGACCTTTAAGTGGGCGCCGGCGCACTCACAGGACCGACCCCTGCCTTGACCTCGGCCTGACCCGCGGTCCGGCCCTCACCTCCAATAAAGACGCCTGTAACGTCAAGTTAACTGTGATTAATGGAGGAGCGGGCACAAAGTCTCTGTGTGCAGGAGCAGGACTTCTTACAGTTCACAGCACTACAGCGGCGGCCCCAGGAATTTATAGAAGCATCTGAAGCCCGCTGCCCCTCTCTGTACAGTCAATGGAAAACCAGCAGCTACAGCCAAGCAGATAGTGTTTCGGGCTGGTGCTGGTCCGTTTGCATGTAGGGACCATGACTACAGGAATAACTATGAAGTAAGGTGCACATTTCTACTGGTTTGTTTCTATTTGTGTGTTTATCTGGACGTCAGAGAAAAATAATTGAGCAACGCAGCTTCCAACTTGTCTCAAATTTAACTTCCAAACGAGTTGTTGCTTAAAACAACGCTACACTATCTGGAGATGTTAAGCTACCTGCATGATCCAATAGAAATAGAAACCCAATTAAAACATTCTCTGTGGACATAGATATGTTTTGTGCCGTACTGTGGAATATTATAGCCAAACTCACACAGTTTCAAAGGGGACGAGGAAAGACGTCGCCAGAGTTGGGTTTGTGGAGATGCAGACTTGCTCACAGTATGGACACGCGTGAAAAAAAATCATCTAAAATAAAAAAAAAGCTTTTATTTGAGCCTATTTTCATACAAAAAAAAAATCCACGTATGTTTGTGAAACATGATATAGATCAGAAAACAGCATAATTTGGGCCTTAAAAATCAAATAAATAGTAAATTTTGATGAATCTGTGCATGTAAACAAAGTCAATCGCACTGGACACGCACAGAGTCTTGGAATAGGACTATACTGATTCGTAAAAGTCGGCTTAAAGGCCGTTTTCTGCTGTCTTAAAACGTGAAAAACACAATGGGTTCATTCTTAAACAGTTTGCAGTGGTCCAAAGTTATTTCTCACTCACCTTATGCATTTTGAGCATCATAATTATTCACTTTAATCAGTTATAAGCTCTTCACAGTTTTACCATCACAGCTAGCATGCCCACTGTGCACTTCCTGATGCTCACACACTATCATGCTTTAAGATGAGATGGACAGTCAGAGTTACTTTATTTTGAGCATTTTAAAATTTAACATGCACCATGTAACGTTTCGGTTGAGGGTCCATCACCTTGTTTCTATGGATACGTCATTGCTCTGCCTGGAATGTTCCACAGTACGATATTAAACAGCTCTACCTGATATTTATTAAATTACAGATGGTTTTAGAGCTCAGAAATACCTAGAAAAACAGGCGTTCTGATGATGAGCGGGGTTGTGTCTTCATGAAGATAG
This sequence comes from Odontamblyopus lacepedii, assembly GCA_034769755.1. Classification (NCBI taxonomy): domain Eukaryota; kingdom Metazoa; phylum Chordata; class Actinopteri; order Gobiiformes; family Gobiidae; genus Odontamblyopus; species Odontamblyopus lacepedii. Next base: position 8,085,495 of record CM068355.1, read on the forward strand.
GAAAGTTTTATACCACTGTGAGACCATCCATCCATTTTCTTCCGCTTATCCGGGGCTGGGTCACGGGGGCAGGAGTCTAAGCAGGGACTCCCAGACTCCCTTCACCCCAGACACTTCCTCCAGCTCCTCCAGTGGGACCCCGAAGTGTTCCCGGGCCCAGAGACATAGTCGCTCCAGCATGTCCTGGGTCTTTCCCGCGGGTAACATGACCGAAACACCTTCTGACGGAGGCGTCCAGGAGGCATCTGTAACTGATCCTCAAGCCTCAGCTGCTCCTCTTGATGTGGAGAAGCAGTGGCTCTACTCCGAGCTCCTCCTGGGTGACCGAGCTCCTCACCCTGTCTCTAAAGGAGCTCCCAGGAAACTCATTTTTACCACTTGTATCTGCGATCTCATCCTTTCTGTCATTATCTCAATACAAATACTGTGATACACTCCAGACCAAAGAATAACATCTACTAGAATATGGAGAAAATAATTTGATGAACCCTCCACTAGAAAAGTTACACAATGCACCTTTAAACCATGAAAAACGGTACAACTAGTTCATTTTAAGCAGTTTGTTTTGGTCCACTTACTGCATCACCATTCTGAGCCTCCTAATTATCCACCTCAGTGAGTTTAATGAGCTCTTGTCACACATTTACCATATAGTATCAACAATAGCATGCTAACTGAGCACTCCCCACACAATAAAATGCTTTAAGATTGAATGAACAGTACATAGCGAACTTATTTTGACCTCAAGATCTGCTTATAGTGCATATACTGTCACATTTTTCTCAAATACACGGGGAAACAATCAGCTACAGACCCTTTAGCTGATGTAAGACAGCATTCCACTCTCTCGCAGCAGTTGTCAGGTCGGATCTTGACATCTTATTTTGGTGCTAAATCTCTGGGTTGCAGCTCACGTCGGCGCTTTATTGGCTCACGGAGGAGGAGAGCGCGGTGGAAGTGACACCATGGCTGGGGAGAGTTTATCATTCTGCTGACAGCCTAAATAACTTGTGCCCGAGCAACAGATAACAAATGGTCTCGAGTTGTGTCTTGAGTGTCCGAGCGTTAAAGACAAGAGCAACTGGTCCACAGCAGCACAAATGAAAGGGTTTGACTCTGGGGTGGCTCACATACACACAGGGGATGTCAGGAGTTTGTTTATCCTGCTCCAGCCTGGTGTAAAGGGCCCAAATTACCCTATTTTCTGATCTATGTTATACTGTTGTGGACTTTTAGATGTCGTCCACTGTTCATTCACCTGCTTGTATCATCGCATTATCTTTAATCATCCACTGAAGGTCCTATATGATGTAAAATTGACTCTTGTGAGCTTTTAGCAACGTTAGAATGTTGTTACCGCCTCAAAAACTTACCTGGAGTTGTGTTTCATTCACACATGTTTGAATATAAACCTTTATTATTAGTCTGTCTACATCTCCAAACCTTTTACCTTTTATTCAAGAAAAACTGGCAATTCCAGGGCTGAAACCATTCAAATGATTTTAGTGACAGTGGTGCACGTGTGAGAGAAGGACTGAGCCTAAATATTCACGATTTGTGCGTTAAACACGTGTGAATGACACAAAACAAAGGTCCAGGTTTGTTTGTGATGAGGAAACGACAGTCTAACAAAGGCTACGTTCAGTCTGCAGCCTGAAGTGGCCCAAATCCAATTTTTCTGTATCTGAGCTTTTAATGACAGTCTGAACGACACAGATCTGATTTTTTCAAATGTGACTCAGGCCACTTGGATATGTGCTCCTAAAACCGATACATATCCGATCTTTAGACATGCGACTTCAGTCTGAACGTCCAGATCACATTTATCCAACCTACATCCGACCTACACGTCATCAACAAGCGAGAGTTTGGCTATTGTGCTGTAACAAACACCTGTTGTGAACCAGTACAGCCCAACACTGACACGTTTGTTGACGTTTTTCCTCCCGCGTGTTGTGGTATGACACAAATTTTAGAATCTCCAGGTGCTCAATGCTCCACACTCGCTGTGTGGGGCATTTGGGGCATTCAAAGTTCACATTGGAGATCACACAAGTCACAAAAAAATCTGATTTCACAAAAAATCCGAATTGTGCATCAAGTCCTGCAATCTGAATGTAGCCATAGATCAGAGAATAGTGTGACCTGGGCCCTTTTGATTCATAGAGTTGAGAGTTGTATTTAGAGTAGGGCTGTCAACTTTAACGGATGTGATTAATCACAAAAAAATATTGTACTAATGATTTTTTTAATGCAGATTAATCACACAGTTTATTCTGAACACTCCTCTATGGAAAGCGCGATGGACCTGAAAGGCGGTGCAGGTTATTAGGTCAGTGATCAGGTCCATACGTGGATGTGAAGACGACAGATGAAACTGTGACTGGTGCTCAGCCGCAAATTTCTCTTCAAAAAACTGCCCGACGGGACTTTAAATCTAACTAATGTAATTTGCAGATATTGCAGCGATGAACTCTCTTTCAACAGAAGCACAAGTTTAAAATACCATCTTAAAGCAAAACACGGGTTTGATTCAGCAGCAGCAACGACGCTACTTGTACAAGCCGAGCACGACAAACAACGTTGGCGGAGTGAACCCGCGGCAATGTTGTCAACAAAACTACCAGCGATAGAAAAATGTCAATAAAATAACTTTTTGCTATTAAATTGCAATTTTGTCAAAATATATTATATATATAAAGAATAATTAACTATGATTAATCGTGATTCATCAAAATTCTAAAGTGTGATTTATCTGATTTAAAAAATGAATCGACTGAGCACTAATTTAGATTAAGAGTGATTTATACATAAGTCATATGTAATCATGTATTGGTATTGTCCTCCATTAAAGACTTCAGCGCTAAGAAAACATATATTTGCACCTACCCCCTAACCCCGCCCACAATCAAATAAGAAGTTTAGGCTACAATTGAAGTTCATCACCACATTTAACAAAAACAGTGTGGCAAACAGTAATAAAAGTTTAAATGAGCCTGAATAAATCATGATGAAAGACCATTCAGAGTCATTTCGACACAGCAACTGCTTAAGTCATGCCTAAAACTCCTCAGCCCTTAATCAAAACCCAAAGTTCCTTGCATGCAGTGAGGAGAGAACCCACTAAATCACCTGACATTTTACAAGACAAAGCCCTCCTCCTCCTCCTCCTCCTCCTCCTCCGCTTTTCTCCTTCACAACCTGAGCAGAGCCCGCCCGGTGTCACTGCAGAGGGCTAATAAGCCGGAGCCGTTGATGGCGCCACACTCAGCGCTCACCTCTGCCTCCGGAGGTGTCAAACTGTCACTGCGGCGGGCTTCAGACATTACTGCCGCCGCTTCGCCACGTAAACAAAGCGGCAAGAGCCAAAATGGCCGCGCGAGATGTGTCAAAGCATTAACGTATAACTCTATAACGTGCGTCTCTCTCCCCGTGGACTTGGCGTATACAGCTGTTTTTGTCGGGATATAGACTTAGACTTAGAACCGTGAAAATCTCCGGCAAGAGATAAATTCCGAGTTGTCAGATGAGCTGTCAGAGTGAAAGAATACGCTGGTCATTACCACCTTTAGACGGAGCTCGCATGCAATCCCCGTCCCCTCCTGTGGGGACCCCCGCTGAGGGCGAGACGCACTTTCCCACAGTGAAAACACATTAGGTCAGTAGACTAAAGCCCAGTACAGTACGCTCCTGTGTTATCTGACCTCCACGCACTTTGTTTTAGCCAGAGGGGAGGCCTGGGATGTTCCTTCATATGACATTTAACAGATTTACCTCACATTTATTCAATTACAGGTGGTTTTAGGGCTCAAAAATACCTCGAAAAACAGGTATTCTGAGTAGAGCGGGGTCACCTCTCCACAGATCGGACCTGTAACTTGGTCTGGTTTGGTTTCCATGAAGATAGAAAGGTTTAATAATCATACTGTGAAACATTCCAGCCAAAGCAATAACACCTCCACGGAGAAATGCATCTTTAAGTCCATTTTGTATCTGTACTTTTTGCTCCACTATACATTCTTGAACAGAAAAGTGCTTTTTATGACAGTTTGAGGCCTGTTAAAAAGGCTGAGGGGGGTATTTTTAATATGGTTGTAGTTTGAGGAAGCAAGAATATACAAATAAAACAACGGAAAAAATTTATTGAGTTGTTTCCACTGAACAAAATTCAGCACAAATCATCAAAATCATCACATTTGAAGCTTTATAAGACCTCAAAATATACTTCACCTTTTTACTCCCTAAGTACATTTTTAAACTTTAATACTTTTAATAACTTTATTGCACATTGATTTTTTATGAAAATAGAAAGGTTTAATGCCAAAGCAACACCACCTCCATGGAGAAATGCATCTTTAAGTACATTTTGGACAGGCGGGTACTTTTATTTCACTACATTTCAGAGCATGTATCTGTACTTTCTGCTCCATTTTATATTCTTGAACAGGAGTGAAACAAAAAAGTACTTTTTTATGACAATTTGCGAAAAAAAAAAAAAGACATTCAGTTGTTCTCACTGAACAAAATTCAACACAAATCATTACATTTGAAAATATGCACAAAATACCTTAAATACTAGTATGTATCTTTACTTTCTGCTCCACTTTACATGCTTGGACAGAACTGAAACAGAAAAGTGCATTTTATGACAATTTGAGATGTGTTAAGGTTGAGGGGGTTATTTTTTAATATTCCTGTAGTTTGAGGAAACAAAAATCTACAAAAATGATTTATTCAGTTGTTCTCACTGAACAAAATTCAACACAAATCATTATCAAAATCATTATATTTGAAGGTTTATAAGACCAAAATATGCACAAAATACTTCAAATGCTATGTTTTTTTTTGTTTTTTTTACTCCGGTATCTGTACTTTTTTATGTCCCAAAAAAAAAAAAGTATTTTGGCTTGTCTATAGTTCAGATATATGAAAAGGTCATTTTGACATAGTTGAACCATTCAGTGAAGATGGAGGTTACTGTTAAGACCGAATACAAACTGGAGTCTTGTGAACATTTAAGCTTTTACAATTGAGTGACATTTAAAAGGTCTCAGGGAGGTCAGGTTAGACAAAGTTTTGACTCTCGTGATTCTACTGCATAATCCTGATGCAATATACTGTCAGAACTAAAACAATTTCTACAAACAAGTGCGTTTAATGTCTTCAGTGCCGGGAAAGGTTACAGTGTCTTCTAGTCTGTATGTCATGTGCTTTTGCAATGGATTCTGTGGATCAGAATTAGAAATATCTAGCACAGTGAATTCCAACGCAGGTGTGGCAGGTGTAGAAACCAGGGCAGGGAATTCCTTGGAGTACAGGAATGTGGAGCGTATCCTGGAGAAGATGATCACATAACGTGCTCTACTATCTCTGCAAATGTAAATATTTGACTAATGTAATGAAAGATACAAAAGAGACTTCATCACTATGTTAAACCTACATGACGGCGGGTCTGTGGTGATCTCCCCTCAGCTGTCACATGGCCTCATTAAGCCTGTCTAATAAGCCCAGGTTACAAGATGCTTCTGAGAAGTAAGTGATATGTCACAGCGGCGGCCATACAATAAGGCCGGGCACATTACACACTGAGGCGGATCAGACTCCAGGACTATTTTAGTGGTCCTGGTCTCAGGCAGAGCTTTGCAGTGGCTCAGGTCTGTACCAGCACCACTGTGTGTCTGCACTGGGAACTGCTGCTCTCCACTGAGGGTCTTCAGTCGTACAGGGGCCCAGCTCCACATCTTGAGCTATAGGCACAGTCCAGATTTCTTACCTTTTGTACATGTTGCCCCAAGGTCCAGTTCAGAGTACGACTTAAGACAATGGAAACACTTTTGGACGAGACTAGTCTGCTCCTAAATAAAGTGGTCAAAACAAGGCTGTTGGGATTCTTGTTGTCATGTTAGTGCTGAAAATCACCCATGTGGTTCATCTCTGTGGTGTATCGTTGGTGATCTACAGACTGCAGCGAGTCAAATGCTCAACAGACTTCAAACTCATTTACTAGTTTTACAATCTAAACAAATAATTGCCAGGTAAAATGTGTGAGATAAAACTAAGAACCACACAAAAAAGACTGAAAAACATCTCAAAATCAACAGAACATGAGCTACATTCAGACATGAGACGAGTTATGAGCTCATGAAATGCAGATTTAAGAAGATTTTTATCCCGCCTCATTAATCACCAGTGTTAAGATCCACTTCTTCCCAGCTGTAATTGATGTATATGTGGTGTATTTAAAGGGATTTGAAAGACTAATTTAAGATGGACCCACCTAACCCTCACCAAAATGTGACACAATTTCACATGTGCTCTCTGGCTGACCCGTGGGGTGGAAAAGTGACCGGTGCTGAGTGGAATCTTACTGTGTGATCCAGTGCAATCATCAGAAGTTCTGAAATATGAGAATTTGGGGTTCACTTCTTCACTTATCTAGACACCCCAAGACAAAAACAGGTTCCATCCTTCTTATCCTCATCTCCAGTAAATTTACGAGTCTGGGGCCACACCTCCTGCCCTCTCCCGCAGTGATAAGAGCTGCTTTTTCAGCTCAAAATCGACAGGGGGCTGGCTGTACTTAAAGGACACACTCAGCTGCTAGATGAACTCATCAACGCTGCATTGCAGGGTGTCAACAGAAATGTTTCACACAAGAGCAGCAAGGAATGAATACCATTTGGAGGTCATGAGTGGCAACCCCGAGCTTCTCCAGGCCTTTTAAATGTTAGTGTCTGGCTTTCAAGAGCAAGGATGTAACCCTTAAACCTTTGAGGGGAAAAGAGACACCAGCAGGATGTCCCCCCATGTCAGACTCTACTATACATTATGCCCCAGTGTGATCAGGCAGGCCAGATTTATGCTCCGTGAAATACAGCGTGGGCATTTTGAGTTGTCATTTTGTACCCAAAAATAAGTTATGTACTACATCTGATGTCACTGGCATGTCTAATGTTACATAATAAATTCTTGTTTTAGGACAGTTTGAATGTACCAAAAATAAAGGTACAATTGAGCTGTCACTACAGACATGTGGCTCCCAGTCAGGCTCAGGGCACATCTGATCTCAAGAGGGAAATGTAGAATGTAGAGAGAGATGGCAGAAACACATCACCCACGTATCAAACTTGTATTTAAAATATATTCATCAGAAGTAAAACAGAAATAATTGTGAGTGTGTCTCTTAAGGTGAATGCTCTGCATAAGTACACAACACCATGACCGCCACATAAACAATCTGTAAATACAGCCACAGTGAGTACACGTCCTGGTTTTAGCACACTAACATGGCTCAAATAACTTTGAGGAGCCCTGGGCTCCTTCTTAACTTCTTTGACGAGCATATTTAGAGGGAAGCAAAAAACAACTGACAACTGGAGACAAGGGATCATCTTCAAAAGAGCGACCTATGTCTGCGACATGCTGTCTTTTAGCTGCTTGAGCGATGCCATTCCTTGTCATTGGAGTCATCTACAGGCTGTGAGTAATGGCTTCCAAATATAGATTACAAGTACAAGTTTCATACAAAGTGTCACATTTGCTGGGAGCACCTAAAGGTCTTGAAAAGGACAAATGAAGAGGCCTGGGAGTGAGGGCAGCTCATTGGCTCTGTGCTGACCTGCTGCACTGGATCCAGAGTCTTTGCACTCTGTGGGCAGCTAAGCTCTGAGAGCTGCTCTGGGACAGGCCTTGTTTTCTGTCTAAAGCTCAAGTGTGCAGCAGCACCACTGCTGTGAGTGTTTGTGTAAGATCAGACAGCCTCAGTCCATGGATTTCGTATTGTAAAAGTCTATAACATAGCCGTGAAGGTATAAAAGATTGCAGTTTTGTTGTTGTATATTTGACCCAGTAACCTTCAAGCCAGAGCCAGATGCCAGCAGTGAAACCAGCACAGCATTGGCTGAGCTCCTATATTTTCTATGAAGTGACAACAAGTAAAAAGTCAGGCCTGGGCTTACTGGAGTATGCACAGGATCAGTCTATGTAAAAATAATGCCCCGAGCTTTTCACTACAGCCTGTTTAACCATGACATATGAAATGTAGACAGAGCATCAGAACAATGTTAAACCTGGAGTCCTCGGCACTACTAAAAGAAGAACTTATCTAATGACTGACAAAATCCAGACATAAACACAGATATGTGCCAGGATGTAGCTCTCATCTGCAGCAACTATTTCCAACATGGCAACACCACCGCTAAAATGATCATGATTAACAGTCACGGTTTAGAGGTGCGCTCGGCAGAATTTGATAACAGGCCTAAATGTCAAACAACACACACTATATAAAGACTCATAATGCCTATTCCTTATTCCAAGAGAGTTCTCAGCATATCCAGTGTGTAATTTTATATAGTACCAAGTTAATTTAAAAGCACAGACAGGAGACAAGCCTGGTATTTGTAATTTATGAAGCCGGCCCCGTAGCCGTGTTCCCAGGGCGATAACTCTCCTGTAGTTACGGCTTCATCTTCTTTGCATCAGGCTCCTGACAACCATAACAAGTACAGTAGCAATCGTTCATACAGGATATAGTTGTTGACTTGACATGAGTTCACCTGTTGCCTGTTGAATCCCTCATAACACGATCATGATTTAAGCACATTTTGCATAAGCCGTGATGCACCAGTGTGATTTTAATGTGTCATCTCCTCTTAAAATAAAGGCTTTTTACATATTTTTAAAGGTGAACCGTGCAACTTGAGTTCTGTCTCCATGAAGATGCTATTGCTACGGTATTAAACTTACATACAATACATTTATTCAGTGATGGGTGCTTTTATTGCTCTAAAATAATGAGAACTTCACACATCAATTACTTGAAACGGGTGCGTTGGAGGAGAGGAAGCAGCCCCAGAACATTAACAAAAATCCCACACACTGCTGCAGGTCCTAATAAATCTCACGTTTTGCAAGTAAGACGGTGTGCGGGATTTTTCTCAGTGTTTTCATTGCTCAAAAATACCTTTAAAACATGGATTCTGTCTGTGAGTGGGATCTCAGCTTGGCCTGGTGGCGCCTCCTGTTTCTCGAGAGTGACAAGTTTAATGGAATACTTTGGAAAATTGCAGGAAAAGAAACAACATTTTCATGAAAACAAGCAGCTGGCAGGTCTTCTACCAGAAAAGTTGCACAGTGCAGCTTTAAACCTTCCTGGTATCTGTGTTTTTCTAACCGGACTGCACGTTTTCTCTTACCTGGCGAAATGTGACTCATGTGGAAACGAAAGACTTCATTGGTCGCCCAAGATTTTTATTAAAATAACATTTCTTTTACCTCAGTTTTTTGTCTTGCTCAGTGATTCAGTAGAAATATGTTGTTTTAAGTTATCTAAAGACAAATCAAAGCTGCACCCATTATTGTCCATTATGCACTTTATTATTGAATTTTATCATCTCATGCACTCGTATCTTGTTAAATATGCACTTTATAACAGTTATTGTGTGTTTGTAATCTGCTGAACAGTTTCATTGTCTAATTTTGGTTGGTATTCAAATGCCAATAAATAAATAAATAAACAAACAAACAAACAAAAAACTTTTCATAAACATTTTGTATTACATATTATTATGTCACCTGTTGTGAAGATAACAGCTGTGAAAGGGGGTGGGCTCCCATAACCCCTTGCTTCTGCCCACTCCTTTTGAGCATTTCTTGTTACTGTATAATTTTTTTTGCTTTGCTTCGGTATTTTATTATGAACCTTGTATGCTCAAATAAACAATGAATCAATCAATCAATCATGTACTTTTGTAATAGGAACCGGCTGAAAAACAGTTCTTGAAATGAGTCCGGTCAGTCTATGCAGCTTTACTGTTACATGTCGACCTTTCCTTCAAATAAAGAAAAAAAAACAAGAAGAATCAGAGACTCATCCGCACTCCTCGTGTTTAAAAAAGCCCTAAAAACCCATCCCTTTAAAACCACCTTTCATTAATTATCTTATTTCTTTTGCCTCTCGTTTGTCTCTCCACGTAAAGCGTCTTTGAGTATCTTGAAAAGCGCTATACAAGTGTTATGTATTATTATTATTATCATAAAAAAGTTCCATGTTTGTTTCCTTATTTCTTTTATACAGATGTTTCCCTAATTCTTCTGTCAGTAATGCCCGTCTGAACTTGGGGAGATTCAACGGTGATCAGTCACATCTTTGTAAAGTATTGAAAACGTCTGTATTCTGAATCCCAGGAAAACCCTTCTCATAAGTGTTGTTTATGTGTTTTTGAGTAGCAGAAGCTTCTTGAGTCAAATAAAGCCGAAACATTTGCAATTCTTTTACATTTCAGTCATGTTATTTTCATGTATTTGGATTAGATCATCTATTGTGATTGTGTTTTCAATATGGCTGAACAGGAAGTTTGTGGTTTCTGTTTTAAGAGGAGGATTCTGTTCAAAGTTTACATTTTAAACATGCCCAGGAGCATTTACATCTGAGAGAATGCTGAAATCTGAACTTTAAACACTGGATAAAAGTGCAAAAAGTTGTTGTTTTTCTTATTTTAAGTGTAGCAAGATGTATTTTCATATTTTAAGTACAAAAAGTCTTGTTCCACTGGCAGGAACTTGGCTAGATTTTGTTTTTTGCAACGAAGGGTCCATATTATTATGCTATATTCTGTGTTATAATCTTGTTTCCTCATCACAAACAGACCTGGAGTTGTGTTTTGTTTCATTCACACATGTTTAACTCACAAACCTGCATATTTACTGTTCCACCTTGTGATGTCATGTGGTAACACAGGTTTTTACAACTCCATACAACTTCTCTAGAATCATTTGGATCATTTCAGCTCTGGAATTGCCCGTTTCTACTGAACTAAAGGTAAAAGGAGCTGTTAACTTGAAACTTCATGACATCCCAAGGTGGAATTAACAATAAAGGATGACTCAAATGTGTGAATGAAACTAAACACAACTCTAGGTATGTGTTGGATAAGGTAATAACACCTAAAACATCTAAAGCTCAATTTGGTTTAATATAAATCTGCATTTCAGAACATTTCAGAACAATCAGCAGCTCTTAGACATGATATCTTGTTGTTTGTAGAGGTAATTATGTTATATTATCGCAGTCTTTTTCGAAATGAGAGTGTTCAAATTACGATTTTGATTTCTTTAGTTGGTTCGTTAGTTTCCAGAGTTCATTCCAGCTATGTGCACGATGGAAATTTCCCAAAGCATTCGGCCGTTCTGTCCACTCCAGCTGGTGAAGGGCAGGCCTCAGCAGAACACTGGTCGTCCATGTCATTCCTGACAGTCGTTGGGACGCAGTGACAGAGTTTTCAGCGTTGGGCGTGGCCGGGGCGTGGGAGGTTAGGGGGCAGATGGTAGCACCGGTCCTGTCAGCTCTGCAAACCCCCCCCCCTTCTGCCCCGAGCAGGTCCCAGGGGCTGGCGCCAGGCAAGCCCCACGAGCAGCCGGGGCAAAAATAACCCGGGACAGTTGTCGGGCAGGGGAGAGTGACGAGGAGAGCATGTCACACCGGAGATCGGGTTTCGGCGGCTGTCATCAGAGAGCGGTCATTACTTCTGGGCTAATTATCTCCAGCCACATGTAAACAAACAACCTGCAGTGGGAGCTCTACATTGTGTTCACAGCTCTTTATTCGACCTCATAGGGAAGTTATGGGCGTACGTCATTAATATCAAACCCTAGACACATTTATAACATTAAAGATGCACCGTGCAACTTTTCTGGTGGACTTTTCTCCATAGATATTACTGTCGGGCCTTGATTATTCCACAGAATCGAAATAAACTTTGGAATCACAATGGAGACGGGTTAATGGTCAGATCTATGGAGACGCAAGCCAACACATTAGGGGTGTAACGATATCCAAGGCTCATGGTACGATATTTATTGCGATATCGTCCCGTGGTCACTTCCGTTGTGGCTTTTTTTGTTGTGTTGCGCCATTTGCATTTGTTGTGAGCCTCCCCAGCTTCCGTAAGTATGTCCCCTTTAACAAGTTTCATTAAGTAGATTTTTTTTTTCCTTTTTGTGGCGAAAAAATGTAGAGTCAACAAATACAATATCTCACGAACAAACAAAACGGATCTGTTTCTGGTTCATTAAACTCCAAACGCCAACGTACACAACAGCAAGTTTACCAGACTTTCTTAGAATTACTAAGAGGGTAACGATATCCAAGTCTCACAGTACGATATCGTCACAGTATGATGACGACGGTACGATATTTATTGCGATATCGTGGGAAAGTTCACGATATGATGGGGAGGCTCACGATATTACCATATTCTACATAATAACAAGACTGACATTAAAAAACGCTTTGACCAGTCGTTTGGTACAACATTTATTGTCATTACAGATGGAACGAAATCCAAATCTCTGTACGATATTTTCACCATAAACATCTCACGTATCATATTTACTGCAATATTTAAAACTGTGAATCTGCTACTTTTTCCTCTAAAAATGCCTTCACAAGACTTCAAAGATTTCAAAGTGCTTAGAACACTTATTTCTTCATGTTGTCTGCACTGAAACGGAGCAAAGGATCATGGTCTATGTAGTTCCCTCTGTTTTTTAGCTATTTATGCATCAGAACTGTTCATTTAAGCAAAGAGACTTGGGATTCGATATATTGTGATGGTCCACGATATTATTGTGAGACCTTTGACGATACGATATCACCATATTTCGGTTATTGTTACATCCCTACTAACACATGTTAAGAATTCATGTTTTTTGAGGTATGAAACATCTGTAACTGATCAGTGCAAGGGAGATATGTTTAATGCTGTATTATGGAACATTCCAGGCAAAGAAATAACATCTCCATGTAAACAAGTAAGTAGCGGAAGTTACATAATACATTGTTAATGGTCAAAAGTATCAAGCCTAAAATCAAAAGTCAAAATTGTGTTGATTTTTCTACTTTTTTTGCAGGGTTCTTATTTTATTTTTTTGGTAATATTCTCAATTCAACCAGGACAGTCCCCTTAATATTTGGATTTCCATTTCATAGGCAGAACATGCAAACTCCGGGCGTCAAACAAGGACCTTCTTGCGGTGTTTTTAACCCAAATTCTACTAAAGAATAATGACGCCGCTCCATTTTATCTCAATTTCTTTAAGGTGCTATACCTGATTGACCTCTTACCTTCTGCATTCCGACAATCTTAATCTTTTCTGATAAGTTTAAGCACTTTTCACAACATTCAGAGCCCACAGTGGATTTTCGCCATGACAGCAAACCCAACAACAACTAGCATGCCAACAAAACACTTTACTGTTTCTCTGACAATAAAACTTTTTTTTAAAATAAATTAGCAAACAAGACACATTTTGAGGCTTTTACTTAATCTTTTTTGCGATACTACACGGAAAAAAATGAAGTACCGCCACTTTAATACCGTTTTTTGTTTGTTGAGATGTCCAGCACCCCAAACGCAATAAAACAAACTTTTACAGGGCGCATTTCTACATTTAATTGGGTGACGATGCTCTACAGTACCCTCCAAAAGACATCAACAACATTGTACATAGCGATCTCCGTTGGGCGTGCAAATGTCACAGATGCTATCAACAAGTAAATGCATAAAGATAACACAAATGCATAAGATAGTGTGGTGTCCAGGCCTCTTGTGTATGATTTATGAGATCAAGTGCAGTGTGACAGGAGGAGATGCTCCCTGCAGCTCCACTCGGCTCCGCGCTCACATTCCCCAGTCTTCATGGCACGTTTACGCTCCGGCTCAGGTTTCTATCGCAGAGTCTCCATACAGTACCTGTGTCCGGCTGCACTCGGACCAGCTGCCCTCAGCACTAAACAGCCAGTGGGAACATGGACTGCAGCGTTCATGGGGCTGCTAAAGGGTGACCGGACATACTGGGAAATTTAGGACACTTATGGAATTCAGGCCCTTGTCCCGAATTCCTCTAATCAGTCCACAGCGAAAAGTGAAGTGTTAAAATGGACTCTCACAGAATAAATTTTAACATTTTCTTAGGGTTTATATGCACTAAAACAGTTCAAAATGGTGTCAGTCGTTTGTGCTTTGTTTTTGCTGTTTCAGAATCAGAATCAGAATTACTTTTATTCATCCCCGAGGGGAAATGTTCTTTGTTACAGATGCAGCCGACCAAGAACATGTAGTTAGAATCAAATTTTCAAAAATAAGATAAATACAATAAGATAAAAGATAAAAATAGTTCTCTCTCAAAGATTATTTACATCAACATATCAATCATATATCAAGTTCTGTGCTGCAAAAAGTTTCGTTTGTGCGATTCTGGTTCTTAAGGTATTTGGAGTTTTATTTTCAGCTGATGATGTCATCCAGCTCCTCAAACTGTGAAATATTACAGAATTTAAATGAAATTATAGAAAATATGTATTTTGTTTGTGCTGTGACAGTTTTTATTTGTGCGAGTTTATTTCTAAAATGATTCATTTTTATTTCTGTGGTAATTATAGGACGTCATTTCCGCTCAGCTGACAGCGGCAAACTCCACAAAACTAGTGAAGATAAACTATCTGAGGCTGTGGAAAAGTCTGTATTATATAAAATATGAATCAAAAGCAAATTACTAAAGACTGTGACAGACTTTTCCACAGCCTGAGATCGTTTATCGCCACTAGTTTTGCAGAGTTTTGCTAAAGTCGCTGCATTAGCTGAGCGGAAATGACGTCCTATAATTACCACAGAAATAATGATGAATCATTTTAGAAATACACTCACACAAATGAAAATTGTCACAGCACAAACGAAATACAAACGTTTTGAGGCTGTTTCACATTCAGAGGGGCTGGACGACGTCATCGGCCGAAAATAAAACAAATGCAAATATCTTAAGAACCAGAATCGCACAAACAAAACTTTTTGCAGCACAAACGAAGCACAAACAATTGACTCAATTTTGGATGTTTTAGAGCATTTTTACGCTTCCTGTTTGGCTGGCTAACCTCAATTTGACCTATAAAAGAATCGTTAATTTCTCCAAAACTAAAGCAACACAAACAAAACTTTTTGCAGCACAAAACAGCACAAATGAAGCACAAATGTTTAACATAGTTTTTGTGTAGGTTTGAGTTTGGGGTGGGGGTAACTCCACGCAGGTTAGCTACACCCCGCTCGGCGCTCTCACAGCTGATTGTCGATGTAGCGCAGGTTGTGTTGCTTATTGAATGAAGCGCTGTGTAATGCAGATGAAAAATGACATTAAGGCGCTGCTTGAACGCTGTCACTTCTGTCAGCTCTAAGTGCGCCTCATTAATTGGCCTCTTGTTTCTTTCTTGAAGGTGCTCGGAGTGACCAGGCGTTCGCGCTCAAATATTTATGTATGCTCCCGAAACCAAATTACCCCATCCGGCGGACGGATCTAAGGAGCTGATTTGCATGCTGGGACTTTTTTTGAAGGGTAAACGTTACGGCGCTACTCTGTCAAACAAGTGACTGATACTTCTAATGGAACATGAGCGCTTGAGTGCCTGTGGGTTTAGCCCTGCCATTACTTGATGACCACTAGAAATGTGAGAGGTAATTAATTTTTGGGAACAAGTTCGCTCATCCCCGCCGATCCCTATTAAGGGGACCGCACGATCCCCCATTCGCTAATTGAGTTATCTGCTTGGGCCTCGACATGAATTTGAGAAGTGTCACAAATCTGGCTGTGTTTATCTACCATTATGTCGGAGCAAGGGGCTTAGTTTTATGATATAATTATACCTCGAGGGACAGTGACCCCGCACAACCTCATTTGGTAATGTGTAGGGTTTTGGCAGAGTTTGATGCACGCTGAGCACATTTTTTCCGGATTTGTGCAATGGGAGTCATGCTTCAGTCCGTTCAGTTCTTATGTAATTGTCATGAAATCTGTGAATACCGGGGGAAGCTCAGTTCACTTTCCCCAGATCCTCCAGCTGCCATTGTCAGTATCTTGGGAGCCACTATGAAGATGTATTCCATTTTCTACTTGCGATGCAATTAGTCTCACTGCCCAAGTCGATATCTACGAGGTTTGAATGGACAACCAGAACTTTCTACTCCACCCAAGACCCCAAGTTTACAGTTAAAATGTTGGCACTTCCCCTAATAGGTCTATATGTTCTTTGAATACCCTTGGACCCCCACACATTGCTGTTATAATGCATCTCTGTGGGTAAAAGTGCAAGTCATTTAGCTAAATTAAAACTGCATGCCTTGATTTTCAAATTGCAAAATGAAGAAGTAGGCATTTAAGGAATTCAATCAATCAAACTTTATTTATAGAGCGCTTTTCATACAAAAAAATGTAACACAAACCGCTTAGCAAACGAATTTGTGAACTGAACTGCCAACAAATGCTTACAGCTCACTCTTCCAACTTTACTATTGATAAATACTTTGTTATTTAACATCGACAGTGCTTTTATGCCCCAGTGCTCCATTTTATAGACATTTTTGGCCATTTAGAGTCCATTAAACATTGCTGTGTCCCTTCCTGGCCATTAATACTTTGCAGTGATATGAATGAATGGAGACCAAACTGGGTCATGTTACAGGTCAGATCTGCAGAGTGGAAACCCCGCTCACAGTCAGAATGCCTGTTTTCTAAGTATTTTGCGTAATATTAGCAGATGTAATTGAATAAACGTAGGCTAGATCTGTTTAATGTCCTACTGTGGGAAATTCGAAACAGAAGAATAACATTTACATAGAAACAAGAAGGTGACGGACCCCCAAACCAAAAAATTACACAGTTCACCTTCAACAGCATCCAGCTCTGGAAAAAAAATAAAAGACCACTGCAAAATGATCAGTTTGTCTGATTTTACTACTTATAGGTTTGTGTTTGAGTAAAATGAACATTTTTGTTTCATTGTACAAACTACTGACAACATGTTTTCCCAAATTCCAAATAAAAATATTGTCATTTAGAGCATTTATTTGCAGAAAATGACAAATGTTCAAAATAACAAAAAAGATTAAATGTTTTCAGACCTCAAATAATGTGAAGAAAGCAAGATCATATTCATTTTAAAACAACACAATACTGATGTTTTAACTTAGGAAGAGTTTAGAAATCAATATTTTGGGGAATAACCCTGATTTTTTCTCTCTTTTTCCTCCTTAAATCAGGTTTTGTTCAGGTGATCTCCTCATCAGTGCCTCATGAAGCAGAATGAGGTGTGTTTGTGTTGGATTCATCAGACGCTGGAATAAAACGGCCGTCCAGAGTTGTACATCTCTCATGTTGTAGCTCCAACTAAGTCAGTTCTTTATGGCCAAATTGTGTTAAAATTATGATCAGATTAAAGTCTAACTTGATTAACAGAGCTTCAGACACAGCAGTGCCTCTAGAAACGTTGCAAAACACCAATAGTAGAGATTGTGAATCAGTTTTAATGAGGTTAACAGCAGCAGCTTCTTCTCTTTTGACAAGGAACAATAATATACAATGTAAAAAACAAAAAAATAGTAGTAAAGTACAATACCGGCAGTTTTGGTTGCCAGAACTCGATGGTTAAATTACAGTAAAACATTTCCTTTATTTACAGCAAAACGATTGTATTGATATAGTTAAATAATGTGCTTACAGTATTACAATATTTTGCCGTTAAAAATATATATTACGTTAAAAAAAAACAGTAATACTGTTAAAAATAAGAATTTTCCATGTAAATTTTCATGTAAAACTTTTTGCTGTTAAATACTCGACTTAACGGTATCTCCACATTAATTTTTACTTACTTTACTCAGTATTACAATTGTAAATATTAAAGTTATGTAATGTTTCTTGATTTATATACTATTGATATACTGTTATAGATTTTACAGCCTTGAACTGTTGCGATTTGACAGTTTTTTACCATAATTTCTACAGACTTTTTATATTCTGAGTTGAAAAAAATAATTTTCTAAGCTCTAAATCACATCTCACCGAAGTCTTTTCACATTCAGCGTTTCGCCTCCCCCATTTTCCCCGTTTGAGACCCTTGTAACCCTGTACTATCAGATGGCTGTCTAACTCAGTCCCAGGCGCTCCACACTAAATACAAAACAGAATGCGGTGACAACACGGAGTCCGGACACTTGGCTTTGGAAATGCAATCCGTTTTGTTGTGGTGTTGAACGAGAGGTGATGGACACTATCTCCTCTCGGGGTAGACCTCTCCGTGCCCTCGCCCAGACATTTGCAACTGGTGTCAGGGCCCTATAAATCATCCCGTATCAAAGCGGCCTGTAACGCTTCCTGCATTTCAACATATGTGGAATCAGAAGGCGTCTGTCATCGTCCGGAGCCGCTCTCAGAGAAAGCCTTTTTGGACGGCGTTCCCACTTAAACATAGACCAGATGTGCCATTGATTGGGGAGGTTTTACCTGCCACGGCGGGATACTCCCCAAATGAGGTGACGCAGACATTGTCATAGCTCCTCCATGGTCGAGGATCAGGCCTGTAAACCAACATCGACAGGCTGGATAACTGCCGAAACCTTCACGGTAACTGACACGGAGGAGATACTGGACCAAATCGTGTGAGTTTTCTTCGCATAAGGCAGCGGCTCTCAAACTTTTCCCATCAAGTACCACCTAAGAAACCGTTTAGCTTTTAGAGTACAACATGATCTAAACGATTCCAGTCTCGAACTAAGGCTAATCCAAGTCTAAAATAGAGCTACCACATGACTAACACCAATTATAAACAAGGAATTACAGAGGAGGACCAGGTGAATTGGCCCATACTACCGGAAGTAGTACTTTTTACTGCATGTTTTTGAAATCTACCTTGATCAAGCAAATGTTGTGTGTCCTTTTGAGGGTCTAAACATGAACAAAGGTCTGGAGGGTGATTCAAACCTGTTATAAATGCACAGATTTGAATTACTCACTGTTTTGACCCTCGATCGGCCCTCACGCTGCTCTGCAAAACACAAAATCTACTCAAGCTAAAATGACTTGGATTAAGAAAGTTTTACCCTGATTTGCGTGCCTTTTACTTGACAAGTAAAATTATTTGCCAGTGCAGTAAGATTTTTGTACTTAAAATACAAAAATACATCTTACTACACTTAAAATAAGAAAAAACAACAACTTTTTGCACTTAAAATAAGAAATAAAATCAATTGTTGCTTGAATGAAGAAAAAAACACTTATTCCACTGGCAGATCATTGAACTTGTCAAGATGAATTGACTCAAATAAAGTAAAACGTTCTTAATTTAAGTCATTTTAACCTACCTAGATAATGTTTTTTTTTCCCACTGTGGTCTGTGTTTTAATATGTGGCCCTTGATAAAAAAGTCTGGACACCCCTGATCTAGATTAAATGAAACAAATCGTAGACCTTTATAGGACCTCGTGCGCCACCTGAAGTCACCCGTGTACCACCACTAGTACATGTACGACAGTTGTAATAATAATAATAATACTTTTTATTTCAAGGCGCCTTTCTAGACACTCAAGGACACCGTACCAAGACAGTTAACTAACTAAAAACGGGCGATATATACAGTACAAGACAAAGAAATGGAACAGAATAAGGATTCTCACAGTTTTGAAGCAATTCCGGTGGTTATAATCAGGCTAAATACACCACCATCCTGCATTCGGCAAACTACCTGCCGGACTCTGTTGCCTATAAACATTTCGAAACTACTTAAAATAAAATATCAGAATTTTTAAACTGTAACAGCTGGTCTATACACAGAGAGTAAATGTACACAAATGTTTTAAATCAGGGGTCATCAAACAAACTAAACTCCGGTTGTCATGGCCTATTTTTTACTATTTATGTATTATTTATTTAATTACAAATAATAACAGGTCTGCATCTTGTGTATTGTTGATTTTTTCAATAAAAAATATGCAATCATAAGTGAGAATATACGAAGTACTTGTATTTAAATAATTATATGACGTGGTTACATTTACCGATGAATTTTTTCGCCGAATTTTGCTCAAGCTCAACCAGTGACAGTCAAGCAAACCTGTAAAAAAGTAAATAAATGGAATATCGGTGGTATTTCAGATTAAAATGGTGTGAAGCACTTACTATTTTTGCAAACCGCTAGTAATGGTAAACAAATACGTGCCACGAATTATGTGTTGATGTCGTATTGAGGCTTTTAATTTCTACTACACAATGAGGCTGGTGCTCATTTTGGTTTGGGATAATGTGGCCCCCAGAGAAAAAAAGTTTGGTGACCCCTGTCCTTTATTACGTAACACACACACACTATTATTTATATCTTAACTAAATATATAGAGAAAATAAAGTATGTAGTGTATTTTTATGGGACATTTGCAATTTCCCCTATTCAAAAACCCTGAAAAACTCCCATCTTGCTTTGACAAATAATTCTTTCCATCGTATAAACGCGTCTCCCCGGTTCCTGAAGAAGTCGTCCTTAAGTTTTCATCCCCTCCTCAGCGTGGCTCCCGTGAACCTCGGAGCACTGATCTGCTCCATTTGCATCAAACCAGACAAACTCGGGGCGACAGCGGCCTGTGCCACGATCGGGCGATTCATCTTCATATTGTAAATGGCCTCGCTGTCATCTGGGGTTTTAAGTTCCCAAAGCAACTGAAAATGCTCTTGTAGCGACCGTATATCTCCCTTTGAAAAGCCGGCCTCTCTCCCCTGCTGCTTTGTGTTTAGACTTGGCCCTCCATCTCGGGCTAAACTTCCCCTGTAACCTCGAAGAAGCCTCGTGGTCCTAAAGAGGGAAGACACTTTGAAGAGTGTAATCGCAGGTGACGAGCGCTGGGTACACGTACTTCAACGACATTTGGTTTTTGGTACTGCTACAATACTTTTCCCGTGCATTTTCCTCTAGCAATCACTATCTAGAATAACAAATAAGAACTATAGGCTATATTTAAAAGGATAGTTTGGGTTTTTTGACATGAATCTTCAGTGTCGTGCATCAACACTGACTTACCTCCCGACAGCGTCTGAGCCGAGTTCTTCCCGGGTTTCGGTGCTGATGAAAGTGTCCGGCAAGTTGGCTGGAGTCATGAAAATAAAGTGTTTGTCTTCTCAAAACAATATGTGTTCAGAAGAGTGACACATTTGCCTCAGAAAACATGAACCTCGAAAAAGTCAGACCTCATAATTGATTGGTACGTGTTAGTTTTCAAAAGTAAATAAACCTGGAGGTCAGTGTGATATTTCTATGATATATTGAATATACAAGTGAAGTGGTTCTTTAAAGGTCTTATATTACACACTATAGATTCATCCATTCAGAACGCTGCAGCTCCTGACTCAAACCAGGAAGTCCGAGCACATAAGTCCTGGTCTCAGGTCTCTGCACTGCCCCCTGTGGCTCAGAGACTTTAAAGTGGCTCTGCTTGTGCACAAGTCTCTCCAGGGCCGAGCTCCAAAGTCCATCTGTGACATGTTAGAGCCTCATGAACCATCTGCATCTGAGGAGCTCAGGGACCGGCCTCCTGCTGTAGTCCTGGTTTAGTCCTGGTTTAGTCCTGGTTTAGTCCTGGTTTAGTCCCGGCCTCCTGCTGGTACCAGAGTCAGGACTAAACTCGGGGAGTCAGAGTTTCAGATTCATGCAGATAAAACCTGGAACAGTCTGAACTCAGGCTCAAATCCAGACTCAGTTCTGTTCAGCTCTGTTTGACTGAAAGGTTTTTATTTCTCATTCTGCGCTCTTCTCTATAATTTAAAGTCTCTCTCTTTTTAATTTTATGATGATTATTTATGTTTTGACTTGTTTGTATGGTGATTTTAATGTATTTTTTATTCTGTAAAGCACTTTGAATTACTCTGTACGAATTGTGCAGTACAAATAAACTTGCCTTGATTCTCGTGAGCTTTAAGTCATGTTATAAAGTCACCTCATCAAAAACACACCTGTCATTTGTTTCATTCACACATGTTTGAGTAACCCTTTATTATGAGTTTTAGTACATCTCCAGTGCACAAAATACTCTGTTCCACCTTATGATGTCATGTAGTGGTAGTTTTCCCGTTTACAGCTGCCTTTTAACTTTTGTTCAGTTACGATTGGCAATTCCAGGTCTAAAATCATGACTGACTCGTGTGAAGGTGTGTGGGGTTTAAAAACACAGTGGAGCAAAAGGTGGACGAGGATATTTGCACGACTTGTGTGAGTGAAACAAAACAGCTCTGGGTATATGTGATGAGGAAACATTATAACGCAGATCATAAAGTTGCGTAACATTGGGCCTTTAACGCTTCTGTTTTGTTTTCTTTCTAATATCAGCGTCAGGAAAATCTGAAGTGCACATTCTGCATATGTGCCAGTTACACACAGATGACAGACACTGAGCAGAGGCCTTGTCTTCAGTATTTTAAAGCTCCGCTCTTATGCCTCATGCATGTGGTTTAACACTTTGCTCTTACAGCTACGTGGCTTTCTTAATATACTGAGGCTCTTATTGTTTATGATGCATGTAGATATAAAAAAGACAAAGACGATACAATAAGAATAATAATCTTAATTATAATGCATCAGTTTTATACAGCGCTTTCCTGGACACTCAAAGATGCTTTACAGAGCATTATTCATTCACTCCACACACAAAAGTAAAATAATACTCCACATAATGTTAAATATAACTTAATCATAATAAGTCATAGGGAGCTCATTCATTATTCCCATAGACTTTCTGAAAATAAATAATCTGCTACTAATTAGCACCAGACCTATCCATCCATTTTCTTTCGTTTATCCGGGGCCGGGTCATGGGGGCTGCAGTCTAAGTAGGGACTCCCAGGCTTCCCTCACCCCAGACACTTCCTCCAGCTCCTCTGTGGGGACCCTGAGGTGTTCCCAGGCCAGCTGAGAGACATAGTCCCTCCAGCGTGTCCTGGGTCTTCCCCGGGGGAGGCATCCAGACCAGATGCCCGAGCCACTTCAGCTGCTCCTCTCGATATGGACGAGCAGCGACTCTACTCCGAGCTCCTCCTGTGTGACAAAGCTCCTCATCCTGTTTCTAAGAGAGGCCACACGCCCGGCCACATTGTGGAGGAAACTCATTTCTTCGCTTGTATCCACGATCTCGTCCTTTCGGTCGTTCCCCACAGCTCATGACCATAGGTGAGGGGAGGAAGACTGAGGTAAATCCAGAGCTTTGCCTTTGGGCTCAGCTCCTCTTCACCACAACGGCCCTGATACAGCGCCCGCATCACTGCCGACGCTGCACCGATCCACCTGTCAACCTCAGACCTTTCATTTTATTTAAAGGACCCATTCACTCGAATCATTTGGATAATTTCAGCCCGATAACCTGCTCAACCTCGACTGAACTAAAGGTAAAAGGGAGATGTTAACTTGAAAACTACCACATCATGATATCACAAGGTGGAACAGAGCGTTTTGGGCTTTGGAGATGTAATAATAAAGGATTTCTCAAATATATGTGAATGAAAAAGCACAATTCTGATTATGTTTTTGATGAGACAACAACGTTCTAATATGATTTAAAGCTCACAAGAGTTAATTTTGTGCAATATAGGACCTTTAAAATCTGTTTCTGGAACTTTATAAACATGTTATTAAAGCATTTTGTCCAATCTCACACTTTAAACATGCTTTTGGGGCTTCAAACAGCCACGTTATGGATGTATCTTTGAACTATGTATGCATGTATGTATGTTTCTATAGATATGTCATTGCTCTGGCTTGGAATATTCCACGGTATGGCATTGAAAAGCTCTATCTTGCATTTATTCAATTACAGATGATTTTATAGCTAAAAAAAATACCTAGAAAAACCTGGATTCTGAAGTTATTGGTCAGATCTGCCTCTCCACACATCTGAAAAGTGACAATGCACCTATAATATTGGAATTTTTTGAAACGTCTGTGGGAAAAATGAAGGGAAAATTGACTTCCAGAGTACCGTAGTAACTTGGGCAGAGTACTAAATCCACGGTAATACTCCCGGGCAAGAAATGAAGGGGCAGTAGCAACAACAGCGATATAGAGAAGTGGGAAAAGTGGTATTCCGAACGCTATCCGTACAGCTGTTGGCTCGTCTTAAATTTCCTTGATGCAGCGCTCCCCAGACAAGATTTGGTTTCCTGCGCCATCATTTTCATCTCGATTTTTCCACAAATGCATTTAAAAGATTTATTTACAATTTCGGTTCTTTTTTGCCTTCACGTGTCCCGTATAGAGTTCTGCAGTTGCGGTGTGGGTGTCGCGTTTGAACGCCGATAAAGTAGGGTGGGCCCGGTGAGGATCATTCACCGTCGGAGTAGCGGTTTCTGGTCGGATCACTTCAAAGCGCGGGGGAACATTTGAGCTGGAATTTTGTAGGTGACGGGGTTAGGTGGCGATCTTTGACCACCGATGTTGTAATAAAAAGTGAGAAGATATTTGAGGCCGGCTGACATCTTGCAAACGGCCTCTGGCTTCATGATAAAGTTAATGTTGTGCCTAGCGCCGACTGGAGACCCCCGGAAAGCGTGGCGCGATTGGCAGAAATGAAAAACAAAACAAAAAAAGGCACGGACAACGCTTAACTGCTTTATTCTTTAATTCCGGGTGTTGTGGCACTTAAAAAAGCTTGAAAAACATGTGTCCTTATACCGTGAGGAGGCTTGTCTCTCCTCCGACTTGACTTCTAACTTGGAAAAGGATGTTCTTGGTTTGCTTTGAACATTCCTTTGTATGACATAACGTTTTTTGAGGTGGCGTACTTACCACCAGAGATCATGTGGTGCGTTAAAGGTCCTATATTACAGAAAATTGACTCTTGCGAGCGTTTAGCCACGTTATAATGTTGTTACCTCATCAAAAACGTACTCAGAGATGTGGTTTATTTCGTTTATACATGTTTGAATAACCCTTTATTAGTTGGACGACATCTTTGACGCTCAAAACGCTCTGTTCCACACCGTGAAGTTGTTATGAAGCATTCGTTTTCAAGTTAACAGCTCCTTTTACCTATAAATGTGACCAATGTGCAATTCTAGTGCAATTCTAGGGCTGAAATCATCCAAATGATTTCTTATTTTACTTTCATTTATCCAGGAGGTCCCATGGAGATTCAGAAACTCTTTTTCCAGATAGGCTTGGTCAGTATGGCAGCCAACACAATCAATACAAAACAGTAAAATCATAAAATACAGTTCTTAACAATTTATTAGAGCATCGGTCATGAAAACAAGAAATAATAAATAACATTATATAACAATAACATAACAATAAAAATATTTCATTGTTATGCATTAAGAAAATGATCAAAAATAGGCATTGTTAACAAATAATAACCAAAAATTTGAATATTATTTTATGTATGTAGGTCTATGTGTATGGTTATGATGTGTAGGTGAGTGAAGGCACATGTATGCAGGCTGTACACTGTTTTCTGTCACTTTTACCACTGTATATTGCTGTAATCTTCTTTTGTTATTTCACTGCTAAATGCACTGAGACACTTCTGTGTGATTTTGCACTTTAAACATCAATAAACTTAAACTATTTTGTGTGACCACCATTGGCGCTGATAACAGCTGCATTCTTGTAGTTGTGCAAAGTCTCCTTGTTATGTCTCCTAGCTGTTCCCAGAGACTTGCTTTGGATGAGACTTTGGTGTTATTTTTTATAAAACATTAAACTTGAAAATGTATGGATTGCAACAATAGTTCTATTTTTAGCCTTAAGAAAATGGTTTTGATAAAAAAGATCTTGCATATGGGTAAATAAGGTATAAGGATTTTCAACAGGCAAATTTTAAAATATAAAAAATATTAGTTTCTTTTGAACTTTTTCAAATATTTACAGTGTCAGGTGCATAAATCTGTGTTTAACATTTATATTAAACATTTTTAGTGTAAAATGTCATGTGGTGCGATCGAGAATAACCTTAAAATTGTTGTATTTTCTAAAACATGGTTGGGATATTAATCTAACTTCTGAGAAGTGTATAGAAACAAACTGTTGCATTTCTTTAGATTTTTAATGCATATTGATATTTTCTTTTGCTCCAATATGACAGTCGCCTGTTTGTGTTTAATGAACAAACTACTGCCCTGGAAAATGAAGAAAAATGCCTAAAAAATCCCATTCACCCAAGTCGACTTAGTCTGTTATTAAAACTCCAGCCACAGAATTCCTGCTGTTATTGGTCGCACCACATGATGCACGGTCGCACCACATGACATTTTAACACTTTAAGGACAAAAAACATGCAGAATAACTCATGATTTCTGAAAAAATGATTTGGTTCCATGGAGGTCAGAGGTGCTACAGAAATGTGCTGAATTATTATGAAATTTGAACCTTTTTAACTGAGGAAATTGCAGTTGGACAGCGTCATGTCATTGACTCGTATACAAGTGTCACATTATAAAAGTCTTTGCATCTCTCAAGAAAAATGTACATATCTTGGTCATTACTGTTTCTATCTATTTATTCTAGTCAAGGTATTGCTTGAGAGAAAAACTCAGCCTAAATATTGGATCAAAACATGACGAGGAAACAACATTATAACATAGATCAGAAAATAGCATAATATCGGCCTTTGAACCCTACATTTTTGCGGTTTCCATACATCTATTTACAGACTTGCCCAAGGATGGTGGAGTGGACATGCATTAAATGTTTTTCTATTTTCTCCTTGCAAAATGTCAAATACCTCGTCACGTCCTGTAGCGAGCTTTCAACATAAAGACATCGATTAACAACTGCGTCCCCCGCCAATCTTATTACATTAGAATTTACAGCCCAAGTGTGCGATACGCTTGTGAGACTTAAACCAGGCCTGGATCATCATGGCTGTTGCCCTCTTCTGTGTCAGATAAGTAAGTGGAGCCTGTGTCTTCATGGCATGGTGCGAATTCCAGAGATTAATGTAAATGATGAGGAATCTGCAACTCTCCGGATTCTGGGATCCAGGGATTAAAGGTTCGGGTTCCACTGAGAGCTGGAAAAGGATGACTCACCCTCCGGCTTCGTACGTATCCAGTGTCCAGTGTCCTCCCGCGAAGAAAGCGAGGAGGGACGGACGCGCTGTGTGGCCGACCGCTCGCGAGGAAGTAGCAGCTTTCCACTTGGGCTTTGGAGATGTGGAGAGGTGAAAAATGACATGAGAAGGAAATGTGAAGACACCAGTAGGTCTCCCACCCACTGCCTTTGTGGGAACCTCTACACTTTGCATTCTCCTGAAAGTTCGGTCGAAAATGTACCTTTACGTTAGAGATAAACGGATATACTGGTTGACCAATGTATCAGGGTGGACGATATTGCGTTTTGGGTGATCTGCAGCCTAAGAATATCCATAGAGCTCGAAAATGTGATGACGCTGCTCTCTTAAAGCCGCCACGCACTCCAGGAGAATTTGCCCGATTTTGGCTGCGATTTCTTCTCTCCGAGGTCAAGGAGGAGTTGACTTTGTGTCTCCATGTGCGATTTTGAAGCCGCTGCTCCTCATGTGTGGAGTCAGTGTCAGATTAGAACCACCAAACATTAACAACGCAACGGAAACAGACGATAAAACAGAGTCAGGGGAGCGACGGACACAGAGACGCAACAAACAAACTCAGGATAGAGTGAAAATAAAGACTTTATTACTCAACATTTAAAATGCAGCGTCTCACCCACATTATCCATAGAAATTGTCCTCTGCAAATAATGACATCCAGTCCACAAAACCGCGCTATTAATCCAGTTTGAGGCGTTCTTTAAAAGTAAAAAGACAGTGTTTCCTCACATGTGTTTGTTTACATCCACACAGCGCACGGATCGAGGTGAAGTTGCAGATTAGTGATAGTGATTCTACTTCCTGTGGACTTTATCACCTCTTTTGTGCTTCAAAAATCCTGTATCTGAATTATTACAACACATTTCACAAATAATAATAACATAATTTGACTTGTATTGAAACTAGAAGTGCAGAGTCTGATCTTTGAACACTTCAGAGTCTCAAAGCGAGTGGTTTTACTGTAGACAGGAAACAGTTGACGCCATCGCACTCACAACTTTATATCCTGTGGTCTGCAGACAGATCCCGCTGCAGACTTTGCGACGGGAGAGTTTTAGTCTCATAAGTTTCTCCTCATGACTGTGGTGTTTGCACATTTTGTCGCATATTTAAAAATTGTTTAAGACCGAAAAATCCTGTAGTGTGTAGCGTCCTTTATGGGGTTGTACTCAATTTAAGTTACATATTTTAGGGGAGAAAATCTATTGGCCTTATATACTGTATCTGGACAAAAATATCGGCAAAGTTGGTTGGTTATCAGTTTCTCTGGATTCTAAACAATCGGTATCGGCATTGGCCATGAATTAAAAAAAAACATTGGTCGATCGCTACTACAAATACAGAAAATGCATTTGAAAGGTGTCCTGCCTTCTGTCAAGATTGGTTCAGTTGGCAACAACAGTCCAATAGTTCCACTTCCTCTGTCGTTTCTTGAGCCAGAACCAAACATACTCAGCCAATCAGATTTGTTTATCTCAGTGATGCATGTGAAATGCAGGAGCTCATTGGTCAGCTATTGTTTTGCAAGAAATAAATTTTTTTTTGGCACCTCAGATTTATTATTGACTCTAATTCTTCGCTAATTAATTCTGCAGAAATCTGTAATATTTTGTGATATGATTTTTTTCCCCCTTTTTTCTCATAAATAGCCATTTTTATTTTGATATGGACAGATCATGACTGGCTAATCCATCTGAACATCTGGGAGATTTAATAGTGACCAAATCCACACCTTCATAAAGTATTTCAGGCAACAATATGAGCCGAGCAAAGCCTTGATCAAACATGTTTAATGATTCACGTCATTTAAGTTCTACAGGTGGGAAAACTATGGAAGCTGAGAGAGCTCAAAACAAGTACAAACGGCGCAACAAATTCAAACAAAAAGCCACAACGGAAGTGACCGCGGGACTCTATTTTCTGACGGACTGAGCGGGAAATTCTTTACGACGGTCAGACAGTGACGTCGATCCTGGCCACAAAACATTAAATGACTTTTACTTATGTTTCCAGCTTTGTTCACTTCTCTCTTCCTTTACTTTTCACATTCTCCTTCTGCAACTTTTCCCACTTGATCCTCCTCGCTTGGGCCACTTCTATTATGGCTTTTTTTGGTGAGTTGTGGCTTTTGCATTTGTTGTGAGCCCTCCTGGTTCAGAAAATAGAGTCCCGCGGCCACTTGTGTTGTGGCTTTTTGCTGTGTTGCTGCGTTTGCATTCGCTGCGGCGTTTGCATGTATTATGACCGCTCCTGGCTTCCGTAGAACACATTCTTTGCGGCGTTTGCATTCGTTGCGGCGTTTGCATGTATTATGAGCGCTCCTGGCTTCCGTAGAACACATTCGTTGCGGCGTTTGCATTCGTTGCGGCGTTTGCATGTATTATGACCGCTCCTGGCTTCCGTAGAACACAGATTAGGAGAAATAAGGAACGTGACAGATGCAACTATAGCAGGTTGACACCTCATGCTCGACTAACAACCCTGTCCGTGACAATGTGACATCGTGCAAACCATGAGCTGACGTGAGAATTGCTAAACGGACTTTTATGAACTCTGAACCACGTTAGCATGAGTTTCCCTCAGAGTTATAATTTGATCAGTCGTGCACTTTAGGTAATCCTGCTTTGTCCTGAGGCTTGAGTGTCCTCTGTCTCCCCCCACACCCCAGTAAGGTTCACACAAGTTAGATCTGTGGTACGTAATGTGGCTGGTACGTGTGACATAGCTATGCTCAGTGAGGGCTATTGTAAATGTTACAAAGACCTCTCATCTTTTCTCCCGTATCATCAGTCACATGAGGTCAAGTTGGACGGAGGGCCAACAGCTTCCAGCCTGACTTCTTTTTCCAACCACATGAATGCAGTGTCCGCTGGTGTCACTCTCTGCGCCCCGCTCGTGCTGAAGGTTACTGTCCGTTCCATTAAAGCGCTGCTCCACTGATCCCTGTCCTTGGATCGGCTGTCCTCTCTGGCCATGTCTCCGGTAACTCGGTTAGCTCGCTCGCATTGTGACCTCTGCCTGCGGAGCGGGACAGCTGTGCTTACCTTAGCATAAAACGCCACAATAGGTCATCGTTATCAAATTAATCAAAGCTGTCACAACACGGCCGGGGTCTGAGCTCGACCCCGCGCAGCCCCTCGCAAAGCCTCAGATCACGTAACAGTCGGTGTGCGGAGGAGGAGGAGGCTCACGCTACTGGAGTTACACTCACAACTGTGCTCAAGAATCAAAGCCCCGGCATCGGTCAATACGTGGGTAATGAAACGCTGCCTTATTGACATTATTTACTGTGCTGTACACGATAAATCATAGAGCAACTTTATCGTCTGGATCCGGAAAGTTAATGTTCAGCCTAAGTAAGTAATGCTAAGTCAATGAAATGGACACAGCTGCAAAAGTGCTCATGGTGTGTTATATTCTGGGTCGACATGTGCAGAGCTACAGTTTAAGCTTTGACAATTTGCAAAAAAGAAATCCAGTCTTGGCGTTGCAAATGGATGACAGAAAGTACGTCAAGGTTACATGAGGGGAAGTAAAAGGTCAAATTTTAGATATAGAGCAACAGACACTTTAATACTAAAAGGTAAAAACGCAAATCGGATTTAAAGTAAAAATTATTTCATATAGCTCAGCGTTTTTTCATATAGCAGCGTTTTTAAATACTCGACTAAGCTGCAGTTCTCACGTACAGGTGAAGAGAGGTCTATAGTTTAGGATCAGCCACAGAACTGCTGTATTTTTGGGTCCATTTTCCATTAAAAAAAGGTTGTTTCTTTGTTTCTTTGAGTCTAGAAACAAGCAACAACATCGACATATTTATATCTTTCCAAATATTTGCAACATTCATCATAGTTCATCATAGAAATAATGCTCTACTGTATTACTGTATGGCCATCAGGGACTGTGCAATATTATTTGCACATACGCTTTGGGGAATATGCAATACTGCTCATAGGTAGGCTCCAGGGAAGGTGCAATATTTTTGAGCACTTACAGTGAATAGGTTTCAGGGAATGTGCAATACTGACTTTTACACTTTTTAAGCCCCAGGGAATGTGCAAAAATATGCTAATTATGGGAATGGTGCAATATTATCAAATGTTGAACTGTATGAATTGATGTGTCCACTGTGTGTGTGCTGTTTGTTGTATGTCTATGTGCCAGGAGTGCCCCTGTCCCAAGACAAATTTCTCCCAAGGGAGACAATAAAGGCTAATCTAATCTAATCTAGTTCCATTCATATTATTGATTAAATACAATATTTTCTAACCCAATTTAATTTTATTTATTCATGTAAGCAACGATTTAAGGCAGTTCAGGCGCTACTAATGATTGATTCAAAGACATTTTCTTAGTACATAGAGAGACAATAAGATAATAATCTAGATGCAGAGTTAGTGTATAGGATAAATGTTCATGATTTTGAAGGGAAAGATTTAGTTTTAATTTATTTTCTTAGGAGTAGGAAGCGGAATAGGGTTTACTTAAAAGAACTGCTGTACAGAACTCACGAGGACAGAGATTAATGTGTGTAAATAATATAATTTGCCTTTGTTAAAACCTCTTTTTATTCATTTATTTTTTATATTGCATCCTATTTTCCGTTGTTGACCATTAGCTTCCGTTTTTACATGTAGCGCTTTTATTTTGAAGGGTCTACTTCAGGTTAGCGCAAGACTGTTAATTATCTTAACACCGAGAACGGCAAAAGACGCAAATATTTAGAGGCTTGAGGTATGTTGTTGATTAAAAAAATGTGTTTTAGATAACTTTACGTCTTAAAATATTGTCTTGTTTGATTTGTGCTGTCAAAATGAATGGAAATAAGCTAAACTTGCATTTGAGTTTTTTGTATTTTTGTACTTACACACTGTATTTTGGAGGATTTATTGCCATTAAATCTACAAAGAATCGCCAGTTTAAGTGTCACTCTTCGTTCAGAGGGATCTGCTGCAGTGTGAATATGTGCATCGTCTTTTGTAAACAGGATCAGGCGTTCGTAAGTCATTTCACTTCAGCCTAAACCCCTTTGGTCATAGTTTTATGTGAGACGTTTGCAACTGTACATGATTAAATACGTGACTGAAGAAAATAAACTACTTCTGCTATTGTTTTGTGCCAGGCTTTGGATCCTAGATGTCGTTTGCTTGTCGCGATCGCTCTTTCTGCGTCCAAAAAGCTGAGATAACAAGAGCACACGTTACACCTGCCCTTTAATAACGCGATGCACGAGTCTATGTAAGAGGGGGAAGGACAGAAGGGGAAGGACAGAGGGGGAAGGACAGAGGGGGGAGGACAGAGGGGGAAGGACAGAGGGGGAAGGACAGATCGCCAGATTGATTAACTTGTCTGTCAGACTCCTCACTGCCACAATAAAGTCTATACCTCAGGGAGCGTATGGAGAGTTGACACGTGCCAAACCTCCAGTGGCTGAAAGAAGTACCGATACTCAATTTGGTCACTTAAGTAAAAGTACAGACACCGGAGAAGGAAAACACTCAAGTAAAAGCATTAAAGTTTGCGTTTTGTAGTTAAAAAGCATAGAGTAAAAGTGTTTCGCACGGATTTTGAGGCGTTATGAGGCGTCAAAAGTAGTGATTTTGGTACAGATTTGTGCGGAAAGTTCTTCAGCAGAAAGTTAAACCAATCCTTTTGTCCCAGTTGTTTTTAGTTGTATATTTTAGTTTGCTCAGACTATGAACATGTAAAAATAAACCTTCAGCCTTTTCTGCAGGTCTCAAACAATAATAAAAAGTACTTTAACTTGTAGTAGAGTGGAAAGCACAGATACCTGCTCTCGAATGTACAAAGTTTCCGCTGTAAAATGCACAAATACCTGAAATTTGAACTTAACTGCAGTACTTTGCTGCGTTTACTTTGTTGTTCCACCACTGCAGACGTCCACACTGAGGCAAAACACAGTCATCTTCAATTATTACAGTTATTATAATAGTTTAGTAATGTGCTGACTGAGTTGACGTTACTTGTTTTATTGAACGCACGATTTCCCAGCAACATTGTGGTTAAATATTGGATAAATAAAAGGTAATTACTGTGGGTAATATGAGACATTTACAGTCAGGGGTTATTCAGGCCACAGAATAGAAAATTTTCATAATGAATTGATTGATACACAATTCAGATATATCCATTTCTAACAGAGGAACGGGAAAGTGCCAAATTTGGATGAATTTTCTCCAAAAAGTCCAAAGTTTTTTGTCAGTTTTTGGGGGGTAAATTTTGATTGATAAGTAACCACACTTTATTTTTATTTTTTAACTACTTTGAACCATTTGATGTTGGATTGTGCTTGTTTCTATTCAATAAAGTGATGGTTTTGCCATTATTTTATACATAAACAAAACACAACCCCCAAATTTCACTTTTTTTGTTTTTGTTTCTTGGTTATTTAAAGGTTAATCATGTAGTAATAAAAATACTACTACTACTACTACTACTACTACTACTACTACTACTAATAATAATAATAATAAATCTCAAAGTGCTTATCTAATTAATAAAGAACAAATAGTTTATTAAGAAAGAACTGCAAGTTTATATGTAAATTAAGGACAGTCGGGAGTTAGGTAAGGGTATTAATTAAGTCATTACTAAACCCGATTCATTTCCTCATCATGAATTAAGCCTTTCTTCATGCTTTATTAAGGCTAATTAGGTGCAACCTCCTCATTATTGGCATTATTTCCTCTCTTAATTATGATTTGAATATGTAAACCATGTCAAGTATGTATGAAATCATGGGGAAAAGATATGACCCTGCAACCAAAAGGCAGTGCATTCGCTCCATAATTGTCCCCCGGCATGTGCTCCGTGCGGGCTCCCAGGGGCCCCGCTGTCCGCACGGCGCTGCGTGTCCTAAACCGATTCAGGGCGTAATTGAAAAGGAAAACCGGGGCGTGTTTGACCACTTAATCCATTTAAGGTCATTATGTGCATCGTCAGTGGGGCCGGCCCAGCTGCACGGGGCCCAGACAATGCCCCCCCCCTCTTCCCTCCTCGTCCTCCCTCCTCCTCTCTTTCCTCTCTTTCCTCTCTCCGCTCTGAAGGGTCACTCCAGTTAATGAATGATTATTTCTCACTTTGTAACACACCGGGGCGCAGGAGTAAAGGGCAGGAGACGCAGCCCCCACACAGGCTGAGCTGGACACGCCGCGTACACCGAGAAGAGACGATTACGGAGATTACCGAGATTTATGCGCTTTGTACGCCTCGTGTGCGGTGAAGGAAGACGTCAGACGAGACACGATTCGATATTCTCATTGTAACAGGCGTTAATCATCAGTAAACGGTGTAGTGATCGCTTTATGGGGCTGAAATGTTGTGGCATTTAACAAAACATATGCCATACAGACGGATCATTATCGTTATTACGGAATAATCACGTTATAATTATGAATGAGTGGATTTATTTGATGATGTTAAAGTTGCAAAACACAATACAACAGGAATAATTCTATCAATGCCTTTTAGTTTAGTTGATTTAGTCTGATTTGGTGATGTTATAGGGGTAAGGTATAAGGTAACTTTACTTATATAGCGCTTTTTCACAGACATATGTCCCCAAAGACGCTTTCCAGAGCGTTAAACTCGTAGCGTTAGACTCTCAGATGGGGACAAGAGCCAGATCTCCCTACTGAAATATCCAAAAGGTAAATAAATGCCTCACAGCAAGAAGGTTTTAGGTTCGATCCCCAGGTTGAGTTTCTGTGTGGAGTTTGCATGTTCTCCCTGTGTCTGGATGGGTTTCCTCGGACGCTCCGGTTTCCCTCATCGACCCAAAACATGTAAATGTAAAAAAAGCTGTTCTCAGTTAACACAGTAAAATATCGAATTAAACAAAAAAGAAAAATCACAAATGTTGAACCTGGTATTTTCAGTTATTATCTAAACGTAAGAACTCACTGTATTACAACAGAAAATACAACATAACAGTTAATATTGGACTTTAAAACACTCTGATGTCATCTGAAATAATAGTAATGTACAAATGAAACGAGAGGATCGCTATTTGGATGTGTAAAGGCAAAAGTAAACGGAAAAAGTCCACAATAATTTAAACTTTTGAACTTTGTCTGCCCTGTGATCATAATTTGTTTGTACTTTCTGTGTTTTCAGCTTCATCTAAACCACCTCAGTGTTATAATGACGACAGAAAAGTCGTTTGTACTGTT
This sequence comes from Odontamblyopus lacepedii, assembly GCA_034769755.1. NCBI lineage: Eukaryota > Metazoa > Chordata > Actinopteri > Gobiiformes > Gobiidae > Odontamblyopus > Odontamblyopus lacepedii. The sequence continues at coordinate 8,120,608 of CM068355.1, forward strand.
TAATTATTTTAAATATTAGCTAATGAATAACAGTCTGTGATGATTAAAAGGCTGTAAACCCAACAGAAAAAAAGTAAAATCACTGTTCAACAAAAATGGGAAAGGGCAATTCAGTGTTATCAACCATCTGCATTATTCCACCCTCATCTGGGGTCAGATTCTTCTTCGTTTATTCAAATTTGTCCAAAACAGACCATTTGAAAGGGAAAAAAAGTCTAGTTTCTAGTGGAAAACAGAATAGTGTGGGTAGAGCATGGACAAAATTGCTTACAGTTACAAAAAAAATAAAATAAATAAATAATAATAATAATAATAATAATAATAATAATAATAATAATAATAATAATAATAATAATAATAATAATAATAATAAACACAATAAAATAAAACATAAATAAATAAAAATATAACAAATGAAAAATAATAAAATAAAAATATGAAAAATATAAATTAAATAATAATACATTTAAAAAAATAGAAGATGTTGATTTGTTTATTTATTTGTTTATTTATTAGGGTCCCCTTTAGCTGCACCCGAGAACCAGCTCGTTTTGGGCTCCTTTATTGAAAAGCACTTAACAGTTTTGATTTCATAAAGACATGTCTTAAGAACAATATGAATAGTATAAGATTTAATAGAATTAATAAGGATTCCACATAACAAATACTGTGGAATTAAAATGGCCTTTCCTAATATATGCATCATATTATGGACTAAAACTAAAATTATTACCACACTGAAGAACGAAAAAGTCTAAAATTTCCGATCTTTTTGTAAGAAACATGCACTTTTCATATGTGGAAACTGCATTTTTTAATACAAGATGCATTTTCACAGCTACGATACGACACAAATCTTTCTAAATAGTCACAGATTAGTCACAGTTTCTCAGCCTACACCAGTGTTTTCGCAGCTCGATATCAGGGCACGTGGATTAAACTGTATTTTTCTTGCGCGGTGTGACGTTACAGAGGACTTTGAGCTACGCTATATCATCTTAACAATACTTCACCCCGCGTATACGAACCCGGTGGAAACTCAAACCCGTCACTCCTCTTCCAGGGCCTATTTGCACAGTAGTACGTTTACGTTTGCCGGTTATTCACTGTTTACTTTATGGCATGTACGACGTGTAGCGCCACAACTCACTCGTGACAACAGAATAAGAAATCCCACTCTGCAGCGAGAGAACTGAGCGGCCCATTGTTTTTACCGTCGCTCCTTTTTGAAGTCTCGGGCCTTTCCTGACCACGGGCCCCGGGTTCACCATTTGTTTACGTCCCGGTGCCCTGTAAATCACTTAGCGCATCAAAGAGCCCCAGTTCTGCGCAGTAACAATGGGAGGCCGTGCCAGTGTAAAAACATGACGAGGATACAGAGCCAGAACCTCTTCCTCTGCTGCGGTGATGACAATTCGGCGAAGATTTACGGCGCGGCGACAGTCGAAAAGAGACACTGGAAGTCATCGGAGGTTAATGGAACGATATTCTAGGAGCAAGAAGGATGAGGTAACGCTATAGGAATGGTATGAAACCGTTTTGAGCGGAAATAAACGAGTATGTGCCATGTCGGTACAACTTTACAGTGAAATACTTCAATGCAAAGACCAGAGACTTCAACAAGAGCACTTTTATTAAGACGTATGCACAGTTTTTAGGCATCTGTACGTTACTTAAGTACATTTTACAGTGGATACTTTTTACTTTCTGCTTCACTACATTTTTTTTAACTCGATTGAAAAGTGAAAAGAACTTTTTGTATGATTTGAGTGGTTGTTTTTAGCACATTTACGGTAACATCCTGACAGAAGGTTTTGAGTTCAAGTTCAAGTTTTGAGTGAAATTTCACGGAACAATTAAGAAACTGTTACTGCGCTTCTTATCCACGTTACTATGTTTAACACTTTAACACTTTCTCGTAATCTGTGGGAAATACTTTTACTTTTTACTCACTAAATGGGCCCAATTTTTTAGGTTTTTTTTTTTTTTGGCTTGCTTATTTTTTATTTTATGCTTTTTTTTTTTTTAATTAAAGACTTTGTGTTGGTAAAATGTGCTATACAAATAACGTTGGATTGGAGTCGTATTTGACCAAAATCTCTCATTCACAGCTCATATAAACCAAGCTTGTAAAACTGCATATTTTCACCTGCGAAACATAACTAAAATCAGAAAAATTTTGCCTAAAAATGATGCTGAAAAACTTATCCATGCATTTGTTACATCCAGACTAGATTACTGTAATTCTCTGCTCACCGTCTGCACTAAAGGTACTTTAAGAAGCTTCCAGTTGGTCCAAAATGCAGCGGCCAGAGTCCTAACAGGAACTAAAAGGCGTGATCACATCAGTCCTGTGTTAAAATCACTTCACTGGCTTCCTGTCGAGTTTAGAATTAGATTCAAAGTTCTCCTCCTGACATACAAAGCCTTAAACAATATGGCCCCATCATATCTTCAGGATGCCATTGTCCCCTATCAGCCAAATAGAGCACTTCGCTCTCAGAATGCAGGATTATTAGTGGTTCCTAGAGTGTCTAAAAGTACAGTGGGGGAGAGCCTTCAGTTACCAAGCTCCTGTGTTATGGAATCAACTCCCTGTTGATGTTAAACAGGCACCCACAGTCTCTTTATTTAAGACCAGGCTTAAAACCTTCCTCTTCGAATAGCTTATGACCAGGTTACTTAGTTGATGTCACTAAGATAAGCTGCCGCAGGAGATAACAAGCTGGGGAAGTGTGGCAACCTGAGCACTGTCCTCTGTTTCCTCCTTTTTCTCATCAGCATCACTCACTATGTTCTCATCTGTAGTTTGTTCATTGCTATTCACATGTTGTCCCCTGTCCCACTCCCCTGTGGAGTGGAACTCTTTCAGACGCCTGATGGCAGCTGGACCTCGCTCCTCCTCTTCGCCTGGCTCCTCCTCCTCGCCTGGCTCCTCCTCCTCGCCCGGCTCCTCCTCCTCGCCCTCTTCTCCTCCTCCTCGCCCGGCTCCTTCCCCACCTGGGTAGCTGTGGTCATACTGAACTGGCCCACGGGCCTGGACATCTATAGCCTGTCCGTCCATGGGAGTGGATCCCTCCTTCACTGTAGTTCTCCCTGAGGTTTCTTCTTTTTCCCAGGACCCTGGGTTTTTTGGAGTTTTTCCTTGCTGAGAAGGAGGGTCTAAGGACAGGGGATGACTGGACAATGTTTCATTTGCTGCTTTACATGAATGTTGTTTATTCCTGTTTTGATATGTCTGTGTGTATGTTTTACTCATCCATATCTTGGAACGCCCTTAGAGGCTGCTGTTGTTGCGATTTTGGGCGCTACAAAATAAATTGAATTGAATTGAATTGAATTGGACTGGACTTCAGAACTTTTACTTAAATAGATTTTTATACTTTTACGTTTATTTAATTCATACTTTTACTTTTACTTTAATTTACTTAATCTTTTGTTTACTTAATCTTTTGTTCCTGTAAATGTTCTTTAACTTAAGTAATGAAATTGAGTACTTCATCCACCACTAGTCGCTACTTATTAAAGACTTTATGGTTTGGAGTTTGGGGGATTAGTTAAGTCGTTTCTAAGCCCGGATATTTCGATTTTGCTCGTTTGAATCGTTCCTTAACGTGAACATCTGATTCGGATCTCATAGAAGAACTAAATCCTTTTCTTTCCAATTTCCAAATCAGTTAGAAAGTAAAGTTTTCATTGCAACAGAACAAAGCTCGACTGGTTGCCAATTTGTTTCGAGTTACTCTCAAAGACTCCAGACTCCAAAAAAATAAAAATATTTAGGGTAGGTTAGGTTAGTTCGCTTTATTCGTATCTGTAGGTGAATTTGTTTTGCAGATTTGAGAGTCTGGACCCATATTTCACATTTCATTCATCCACACTCTACACAATAAACACAAAAAAAAACCACAATTACAAAGAAAGTGCTACGGTGCGTCAGTGCAGAATAGTTTTGTTCCATCAATAAATTGATCTCGCTTAGCTAAAAATCACAATAAATATTAACTATATCAAAAACATGATAAATAGATTAGGGTTTATTCATAAATACGATGGCAGATGGAGCGAAAGTCCTTTTAAAAGGATTTGTTCTCGACCTTGGGACTAAAAGCCTCTGGAAGCAGCTGAAACTCTGCATTTAGTGGATGTTGTGTGTCATTTAGAATATTCTGGGACTTCTGCTCTAAGTGTTGTGTAAAGGGAGTCCAGGCTGTTCTGAGGATGGACGATCACCTTCACTCGCCCATTTAATCAACTGATTCAAGGGAGTTTTTAGCAGAGATTCTCCCAAAACCATGAGACCAGTGAAAAAGTAAAAGCTGTAAGTTAATACTAATAGTAATGGATTCCAACAAACTACAAGGATGCAAACTTGTGCCCAACTCCCGAACGTAAAATAAGATCGCGGAAGATTTCGATTTCAACACAAAGTTTAGCTCCATCCTGCAGATCGACGAGCGAAGTTGTAAAAGTGCTTTCCTTACAAAATTTCAGATAGGGCTGCAAAATATATCGTAAAAGAGTCAAAATCACAATCTAAGTCTGGATTAATTACAAAAAAGCCAGTTTGTAAAAGCTACAGGTGCCTTTGCGGGTGCTTTTGAGGAGGCCACGATGGACGAGTGCGACTGAGATGTTTGTTACTGTTACTGAGTGAACACTTTGGAAGCTTTACTAAGAACTTTAATGTACAGTTTTATTTGCAGGGTGAAGAAATCGGACAATGAAATAATAATGTCACCCACAAATGTGAGATATCAGTCCAATATATGGAGACACTGGTCTGGTTGGCTTATAAAAACATAAATTATTTTAGTTTATTGTTTTGTATTGTCACTGTCCTTGTCTCTTTTAAAAATGGGCCATGAGTCCGGAATAAAGCTGAACTGACCTGATGAAGCAATTATCAAAACAAAAAGGAAAAAGTAGCAGTTTAGACCTGTGCAAACATGTTCTGAAACGAATGGGATCGTTGTTGTGTTACCACTTTTATCGAAAACATTTGTCAGATATATTTTTTTTGCAAACCTCACTTTCATGGATGTTCTGTTCTACCCATATTACAAATGTTTGCAAAACTCAAACCCGTCGCTCCTCTTACACGGCCTATTTGCACAGTAGTACGTTTAAGTATGACGATTATACTCCTCGTCTCACTGTTTTCGTTATCGCATGTACGACGTGTAGCGCCACGACTCACTCGTGACAACAGAAATGAAATCCCAGTCTGCTGAGATCTTGACAGTTTTCAATTTCAGTACAAAGTTTCACCCAGTCTTACAAATCGACTAGATAAGTTGTAAAAGTTCGGTTGGTGCTGTGTCATATATTGCAGTAGAATCAAAATCGTGATTTAAATTGGCGCGATTATCAAAACAAAAAGGTTGCAAATTTTTCCCTCTGCAAAGAACAAAATATATAAACATTTACAGAAAAAAAATCTCCAGAAACTTGTTCTGAAACGCATGGGCTTGCTGGGTTCTAAAACATACATCACAAAAATTTTGTCGGATAAAACGCAATATTTTTTTCCCTCAAAATCATGCAGAAGTTTTCCCTGTAGATCCCTTTTTTAACTTGACAAAAATAAACTACTGTCAGATGCATGTGCAAACGTCGCTTTTATGAGATCTTTAAGTTGGCACAATTATCAAAACAAAAAAGTTGCACATTTTTTCCTCTGCAAAGAACAATATTTATTGACTTTTACAGAAAAAAAAAAAAAAACCTCTAGAATCTTGTTCTGTAATGCATGGGCTCGATGAGTTCTGAAACGTACATTACAAAAATTTGTTGGGCAAAACGCAATATTTTTTCCCTCAAAATTGTGCAACCATAATCCCTGTAGATAGCTTTTTTAATGAAAAAATAAATTAAAATAAAGAATGCATGTGCAAACCTCACTTTCATGGATGTATCGTGTACTAATATTACGAATGTTTGCAAAATGAGATCTTTAAGTTGGCGCAATTATCAAAACAAAAAGGTTGCAAATGTTTCCCTCTGCAAAAAAAAAAAAATTGACTTTTACAGAAAAAACACTCTGGAAACTTGTTTTGTAATGCATGGGTTTGCTGAATTAACTAGTTTTGACACATACATCACAGAAATTTTGTCGGCTAAAACACGATTTTTTTCCCCCCTCAAAATCGTGCAGCCATAATCCCATAGATCCCCTTTTTTAACATAAAAATAAAACAAAAATAAACTACAGTCTCGTGCATCTGCAAACCTCACATTCATGGACGTATCTTGTACTAATATTACGAATGTTTGCAAAATGAGATCTTTAAGTTGGCACAATTATCGAAACAGGGCTGCAAATTTTTCCTCTGCACAGAACAAAATATATCGACTTTTACAGAAAAAAAACTCTTTAGAAACTTGTTTTTAATGCATGGACTTGATGAAATAAATAGTTTTGAAACATACATCACCAAAATTTTGTCGGCTAGAACGCAAATTTGCTTTTTTCCCTCAAAATCATGCAGCCATACTCCCAGTAGATCCCTTTTTTAACATGACAGAAATAAACTACAGTCCCACGCATGTGCAAACCTGACCTTGCCTTCTTAAAGGGGAAGCGGGTCGCAGACAGTCTTCCCTTGAAAAACAGTCTGCGCTGACTCACGACGGAAACCAACAAAGTCCATTCGTTTTGGCCCATTTTCTTGCTCTCAACACTCCTCTTCCTCCTTACCTGCCGCCGTCCGTCCCCACTGGCAGCGCTGGGTTCGCCGTAAGAGCCTGCAGGAAACCAGAGAGAGCTCGCGATCGCACGAGCGCTCCCCCTTCGTCGGGCCGGAGCTCTGGTGAGATCCAAGGCCAACGACATGCCCACGGCCCGGGTTCACATCCTCCCTGGAAGCGCGCAGTGTTTCCCCAGTTCCCCGCAGTAAGTGGAGGCGGAAAAGGCCAGTGTTATACGAGAGGGAGCATTGTGTGACGGTGATTCATGTGGAGCTGTATGGGCTGTTAAATACTTACTGCTCTGGTTCGGTCCCGCGAGTGTAACTATAGGCTCGGTGGATATTTGGGGTTTTCGTGCTGGTGGAGTTTTAGAAGTTCAAATATGGAGGAAAAGTGAGGGAAACAGTTTCGGATTTCCTATGTGTTTAGAGCAAAACGTGGTCCTTGAAGTAAATGGTCCCAGTGTTGTGTGTATTTTTTCGCGTTTATGGAGCTCAGCAGTCCCGTCCAATATGATGTTCAGTCTAATTCCGGTAGATTTCTCATTAATTTCTCATTGACTTTTTTTTTTAGATTCTCTAGATTAGAACCCTGCATTTGGTTCTATATTTGGTTCAGATTTTATGCAAATTAATTCATATTTAGATGTTGCTCAAGACACTTGAATATTGCCCTATAATATAACATAGCAAACCAATAAAGTTTCAGATAACCTCGATTAGGACTCTGCATTAGGTTTTCCATCCAAAAGATGATTTAGGAAGAAATTTGGAAGAAAAAGTGTTTTAGCGGTTGCTCAAGCTGCGTGAAGTTTCCTGGAAATGGACTAAATTTGCATTTTCAAGTCACTTTTTATGGACTTTATGGACGTTCTGAGCAACTTTGAGGTAGTAAGTAAGGTTTAAGTAATTTTTATGCAAGTTTCAGTTTGTGTTTGCAGAATAAAATGACAAATTATTCGAATACGCCTTATTTACATTGGAAAAACAATATCTAGGTAAATTAAAATGACATTTTACTTTATTTGAATAAATTCAACTTGACATGGAAAACTTTTGTTTCTGTAAAACGTAAACAAATGTGCTCAAAGCTGCACATTATTACTCTAAGTAAATAATGAGCGGAGTACTGGAAATGCAGAGCGGAGATCGAGAGGACCAATCACAGCCCTTATTGTCTGCGCAGATTTTTTTAATGATGGTAATGAAACTGATACTGTTGCTACTTTTTGATACCGTGGGATACCGTATTACCGCCCAGCCCTAAATCAGATATGTGTGAATGAAACAAAACACAACTCCAGGTGTATTTTTAAGAGGTAACAACATTCTAATATGGTGAAAAGCTCCAGAGTCAATTTTGTAAAACAAATCCAAATAGTGACCACATATACAAAAGCAAACATAGAAAGAAGTGCATGACAGACAATAGAATAAAATACACTGCCTGGCCCAAAAAAAAAGTCACCACTTGGATTTAACTAACCAAACAGGTCCGATGTTGCTGCAGTTGGTCAGGTCCAGGTTCAGCAGCAGTGTGTGCTCAAAGAATGAGGTCAGCTGAACCTGAATATACTGAAGGACCAGGTTATTCCATCAGTGAATTGTTTTCTTTCCTGATGGCACGAGTGTATTCCAAGATGACAATACCAGGATTCATCGGGCTCAGATTGTGACAGAGCGGTTCAGGGAGCAGGAGACATCATTTTCACACATGGATTTGGCCTCCACAGAGTCCAGACCTTAACCCCAGTGAGAATCTTTGGGATGTGCTGGAGAAGGCTCAGACTCGACCATCATCAGCGCAAGATCTTGGTGAAAAATTACTGCAACACTGGATGGAAATAAATCTTGTGACATTGCAGAAGCTTATCGAAACAACGCCACAGCGAATGCATTCATTTTTCACCAAGATCTCGTCAGCTGACCTCATTCTTTGAGCACACACTGTTGCTGAACCTGGACCTGACCAACTGCAGCAGCAGTCTCGTGCCTGTTTGCGTAGTTAAATCCAGGTGGCGTACGTCCTTTTGTTTTCAACGATATATTTGTTCTAATAATATGACAAACTAAGATCAAAACACTGCGGTTGCATTTGCATTAACCTTCTCTAATTCGAAATGCAAAGATTATTAAAGTGTTTCTCCTCAAAATCATGCGACCTTAAATGGTAGAAGTCAGGCCTGCTCCCTCCTCAGCTCTTGACAGTTTAATCATCCTCTTAGTGCCAGCCACTCTCTACATTTACATAGATCATAAATGCATGAGCAGATTAGATAATTCTTTACAGAAACCCACTCACATTAATAGCGGCTCTCACGAGGTTGTGGCACTTGTATTCATTTGTATGGGCGATGACATTAGCCCGGATGGCGTGGCATTCGGGGGCCAATTGCGCGGGGCAGCGGACCGCGACGTACCCCCGCCCCACCCGCCCCTTCCCCCCCCTCGCCGACGGGGACAGGAGGCCGGGTGTCTCATTGGCTCTGCCCTCTGTGTCTGTGGAGGAAGTGACGGCTCCTGAAGCGTCGTCAGGCTCCGGACCGGGACAGAGCCTTCTCCAGTCAGCCCGCGGCGACAGCAGGGCCCCCCCTCCCAAACACACACACACACACGCTCGTACGCACACATTCACACACACACTGCCTCGCCGTGGTCCACCTGCACGACACGGCTCACCCTCACCTTTGGCACACAGTGGGAGAAACAGAACAGAAAACATCATACATCTGTTGTTGGTGGGACAAAAATAAGCTTCCAGATGATTTTATTTGGTTATTTGGATGTGTGGTCATAATATCTTGCCGTCTTTTAAGCTTTTTAAAATGTATTTATTATTTAATTAGACAGGGACAGTGCACAATGTACATTAACCTTAAAAGGGGAGAGATGCTTGTACCAGGTTGTAGCGCCAGTGCGAATTTCCACCTGTCGTCCCTGAGCAGGTTGAGGTTATATTTCATAAACTCAAACATACAAAGAGAACGTCTTTATAATGACCAGAGCAACATAACAATTTTGTATCCTCATTCATAGACCTTAAAATCCTCACCTTTATCAAATTCATCATTCAGTTCATTCACTCCAGAACATCACACTCTGGATTTCCAGACGCTCCTCAGTGACATTATGGGCGCATTATTCATTATTAGTAATTATTATGACACTAAAAGTTATTAAACTGGGAAACAAGTTGACTAAAAAAAGATTTAAGTTAGATTTGTATGCTGATTAAAACTAAAAGACGTAAAAAAGATAGTCATGTCACAGATAGTAATCTCAAGTTTCTCCTGTTTAGCTTAGCTTCGTGCTTAGCTTAATCACCGTAAAGCTCTTTGTGTTGCTTTTTTTGTCTGAAAAGCGCTCTATAAATAAAGTTTGATTGATTTGCTTGATAAAATTGGCATGCTGATTCCAAAATATGCAGTTTTCCAGCACATCAACTTTTTACTCTCCAGATAAGCAAAATGTCACTGATTCGCTGTAGTAAGACTTGCAGCTGATTACGACTGGACTCATCTCCAGCTATGAGGCGACTTGTTTGTGCGTCACACCTGAGACGCTCCCAGTAGGTCAGTACTATTACACTACAATTACAGGAGCCATACCCTTTGTAAAAACATAATAGTGTTAAATAAACATTGCTTGTTTCTTTCATATTTCATTATATGTCAGTAACATTTTTATAAAACAACCACATATCTGCTAAGTACAATATTTTTCATAGTTTTTAAGAAAGCCGGGATCCTACAGTTCAAAAAAACTTGACTTGATAGCGAAAAACAGAGATCAGTTTTGGATTCTGCACCTTAAAAATGAGTTAAAACAGCTGTCAGACCAAACTCAACAAAAATTGTGTTCCCCAGTGTAATTTTACGTCTTAATTTTTGGACGTACAATATATAAAAGTGCTCACAGATCAATCAGTCAATCAAACTTTATTCATAGAGCACTTTTCATACAAAAAATACATGACAAGTCCAATCACACAAGATGAAAAAGCGGATATGCCCCAAAACTGAAGGAATTGCATGTAGGATTTAAACTTTAAATCGCATAAACATCCCTAAATGTGTCTCCTTATATGAGATGGACAAATCAAATATATCTTTTCACTGATGACAATTTTAATGCTGATTTTTTTTTAGCTATGATGAAACGAATTTGAAGCTGAAAAGATGGAGGCGACCTAACGTGCATGAGCACCCAAACATGCATGAATGTAAGAAAAAAACACCACCCCGGGAAGATATACAACGCTTTACACCCAAAAGGGCAATTGAGATTATGCAGAACCTTTAATATTCCCCTAATAGAGCTGCAGCGTCGCCACCTCATTTGTAACTGTAGCTGCACGTCCAGTCCAGAGCCTTCACTTTAGCCCTGATTTATTACCTCTTATCTGTTTTCTCGGCGTTATCTGGAGGAGCTCGCACATGCGCTCTCCGGCCGGGCCTCCTCTCTCTCTGAACCGCCTGTACATCCAGAGCGGCTGCGGGGTTGTGTGGAGAGAGGCGCAGGCGGGGAGGAGAGCGCGCTCATCCCAGCCTGGGAGTTCATCCATCATTGGAATCAGTGTGTGCTGTAATTACTGTGTCAAATAGATGGGCCGCTGCCTGGGAGGAGCGCCCGGGTGTGTGTGAGAGGCTCAGACGGTGCGCAGGATGCTTGGAACCGCTGGCTGCTCCGTGCACATATCTCCCATGGACACCTTATCTTCATAACCACCCCCTTCCCCTCTAAACCCGGTCCTCCTCCTCCTCCTCCTCCTCCTCCTCCTCTCCCCGTCATCTGTCATCCGTAGCCCGAGCTGTCACCCGGCGCTGTCATGCGTTCCCAACATCGGGTCGTCAGGAGAGAGGAGAAGAGGAAGAAGAGGAGGCGGCGGTGGAGGAAGTTTTAACTCTCGCGGAATCGGTGCGGCGGGGAAAGCCAGGAAGCTATTTAAGGAATGCGCTCAATAAAAGATGGATGGGGCGGCGGAAACGGGGGATGCGTGGATAATTTGTGAGTAGCACAACTGCGCACGGTTCAGCCAGCGCGAGGGTTGTTTTGCGACGGACACAGTGAAGAAGAAGACGTTAAGGCTGCGATTTGTCAATGCTGAAAAGCTTAATGTCAAAGGGAAGGCCCGAAAGCATGGTAACAATTTCATCCCGGCTGCAAATGTTTTAGGATAGGCAGTTCTGTGCAAATGTTTACAGTGATCTTGCACAATCTGACAAGTCTAAAGGAAAGCGATAACCCCAGAGGATATGGGGAAATGTTCTTCATGTATAAACAAGGCTTTACACTTATTTACATGCAGATTCCACATTTTTCTAGCCTATTTTTGACTTTGGTAATCATGATATGACTAAAAAAAGCTTGAGAACAGCTGATGTAAAGTGTATTATTAGTACACTTTGATACACATCACCACCACAAAGCTGCATGCACTTTATCATTGCTAATTTCAAACCCAATTTCACTTTAAAGCCCGCTCTTAATATAGCTGCTAGCTAATTGCTGTGTCCCGCGGGTGCTGTGAGAGGGTGCTTACATCTTCCTCGCGCTCTGGCCTGTCCTCTCGCTTGAGAAGTTATCTGAAAAATGGGCTGCATGTCCATGAGCCATATGGCTGAGTGAGAGCAGAGGCGCGCGGGGCACTGGAGCACGTAAAGAGGTGGAAATGGCGTTAGCTGCTTGGCTGCTCACTGTTGGCAATCAAAGTCCCGGTGAAGCGCTGAGAAGTGTAAACGGCACAGGATCAGGAGTCCGGTCACTCGTCTGGCCATGTGTCAGCTCAGGCCTGATGTCGAACACAGCAATGAAGTTTCACTCATCAGGATGAATTCTTCACGACGTATCTAACGGTGTCTTTGTCTGTCCTCTACAAGTTGCACTGAGGCAAAGGCTGAGTTTTCTGTGGCTCTGCATCAAACTCACTGTTGGAGTAGAGCAATAAGTGTATAATTCTGGACTGCAAAATTCTTGTGATATTTGTGAGTTCACAAACTGACGAGAATCCGTCTTGGAGTGTGCTCAGTGTAAGGTTAATTGGGTGAGTGGAGCAATCACAGAGCAGCACTGATGTTTGTGCTAAAGCCAAAGGCCAAAGCCCCAAACCAAACCAAACATGGCAACATCAACAGACTTCCGCTCTTCAGCCTATTTTAGTATCAATATGTGTCATTTTGTTTGTGAAAATGTGCAGAAGATAAGTGTGCATTTGAGGACAGGGACGATGCCTGTGCTTTTCTCTCAACTGGAGATAACAAAAGTTAGATTTTTTTTGGCTTGTTCCTCCAATCCACCAATTCAAATAATCATCATGACTCTGTGTTTTTCAATCGTTTTTTTGGAGCCATCTCAGATTGATGATCTTAGTTCAGAGTGCTGCACGTATTAATCTGGCATGACCCAGGTTAAGAGTCTATTGTCCAACAAATCTGCTAACAGGAAACAGTTAAGGTCACAAAGTGCTGTGTGTAAAGCTACAGTTTCATTTTGCTACAAAAATATAGTTTTAATATTTTACCAAAGAGATATTTTTTGCCTTCTCAGTATTTTTAAAGTCTGTTCAAGTTCATCTGACTTCTGATGATTTTTGCACTCAATTTCCCTCACTAGCCTGGAAAACAAACTTTGATGTGAGCAGCTACTTTGGCCAGAGTAAAACTGTCTCACACATCAGTGATTCAACAGTAAAAGTCCTTGCAATTGCAGAATTTAGTTTACAGAACTGTTAAGTCACTTTTCTCACACAGCTCTGCAATAATCTGTCCTTCTATAATTGTGGTAATGAACTCAAACCGGATTTTCTGAATCCCAAATTAATAGCCCAACACCTCTTCCTACCCCAACGTCCTTGGGCGAGGCAGTCCTCCAGTGACAGCAGACTGCAGGTTGGGTAAAACGGGTTATGATTAATTATTTGGGTACCAAGCGGCTTCTATTAAATGCATGTGTGTACCTAATTCAGTGCTCAAAGCTCGACAGAATGCTATAAACTCATAATGCTGGCACAGTTGGACTGACAGGCCTTGATAGCACCCCGGTCTGAACACAACCTTCTCTTTGAGTGGATGGCAGGGCTGCTTCTCTCCAGGGCTATTAGGGGAGTGTAACATTTGGTGCCATATGCTCGCGGCTTGTTTGGGAATAGCGCTGTGGCCATATCATGACATGCTGTAGCTTACATTTTGCCAGTTAATTACCATCATGACATCAAAAGTGGAAACAAATTACAGATGCCGCCCTGGTAAAAGGCTCAGAGGGAAAGAGGCAGGCAGGGGAGAGCGGAGGAAATGTCATTAAAAAGCACCGGTCTTGTGCGAATGTGCATAGACTGTGCACTGTTTGCTCCCTTTAGTATCTTGGTATGTTGCTGTACTTTGTGAGGATTAAGTTCTTTATACGGCACATGACACCTGCCAGGAAGGTGGACTCGTATAAAGATCTTGAGCTTGGTCAGGACTATCTTTGCTGGAGGATTTGACCTGTTGTGGGTGTATGGAGGAGTGTCACCCGGACATTAGCAGAACAAGCAAAATCTGCAGAGAAAAGACCAGGATGACAGGAGGAAGATCTAAAAAAAAATACAGTAGGTCCTTCAAGAAAACAGTGCACCCAGCGAGCCAAATAAAATTAAATAAAAATTCTGTAATTATAATGCCTTACTAGAAGAAGTCTTTATTATTCTCTGAAACAAAGCTGCCATTCTGCTCCATCTGCCCCTCCACCCACCACTAATTCATTCATGTACACACCGCTTCTATACGAGGCGATGTGGGAGAAGTGTCTTGCCTAAGGACACAATGACAGAACTTGGTCCAAGCGGGAAACGATCCTCCAGCCTCTTTACAATCGCTTTACAATGAGGTGCAGATGCAGTGGTCTCATCATGACGCTTGTTTTGATAAACTTTTGTGTCTTCATTAACGTTATTATTCATTTGTACGACCATAAACGGTAAAAAAACATCCTTATATTCTTCATTCTCCTTTTGATTATTTTGATACGCTCATAAACGATAAACTTCTGTGTCTACTGACCGGGCAAAACTAAAACGATATAAGGAACGCTGCGGTTGCTGTATCCACATTTGATTTCATTTAATTTATTTTTATTTCAAGTTTGTGCCAAGAGAGAAACAATAATCATATACATACTACATACACACTGTAAACAACAGAAAAGCATAAGAAAAAGTTATATTAACCCCCTGTTCATGACATAGTTTCAGTTATTCAAAAATGATGTGGTTTCTTATGTACATTGATGACAAAACTTTACAAATATTTACATACAGCAAAAGAAATTACATATGGTGCAAACTAAATATAATTTTAACCCAATTTCTGTCTTTTCTTCTTTGTATTATGGTCATACAAACGAATACAAATGATAAAGAAGGTACAGAAGTTTATCGTTTATGATCGTATCAAAATAAAAGCAAAATGAGAGTGAAGAATTTAAGGATTCAAAAACATGTTTTTCCCTGTTTATGGTCGTACAAACTAATAATAATGTTAACAAAATGTGTATTGTTTATTATCGTACAAAATAACCATAATGAGAATGAAAAAAATAAGGATTTTTTGTTGTTTTTGGTCGTATAAACGAATAAAAATGTTAAAAGAAGGCACAGAAGTTTATCATTTATGATCGTATCAAAATAAGCAAAATGAGAATGAAGAATATAAGGATGTATTATTATTTTTTCCCTGTTTATGGTCATACAAACTAATAGTAATGTTAATGAAGACACAAAATTGTATTGTTTATAGTTGCACAAATTGATAATAATGATAAAGAAGCACAGAAGTTTATCGTTTATGTACAAAACAAACTTTGGACAGTTCTCAGGACAGTTCTGCGTGATGTCACGTAGTACTTGAAATCGCAGTAGCCACTGGAGGCAACGCACATTTTTGGACTCTTTTTAACTTGTACTGTGTCCATTTTCGGATTGTCGTCATTAAGATATCCCACAGTACAGCATTAAACTTATCTGTCTCCATAAAGACAAACATGCGAACCACCAGGCCACGTTACAGGTCATGTCTGCGGAGAAGCGAGCCCACGCACAGTACAAATGCATGCGTTTCAGGGCATTTCTAAGCAATAAAAACGCGTGTAATTTAATCCGTGTGTGAGATAAATGACTCAAATGCCGTACTGTGGAACATTCCCAAATCTACAATATCTCCAAGAGACAAATAAGTCACCAGAAAGGTTAAATATCGCACCTTTAAAGCCGCAAATTTACTAGTTTGCACTAAAATGACCAGTGCTATTAAAACACCATAAAAAGCTGATTTAATGTTTTGTTCCAGCGCATGTTTTGACGGTATATTTCTTGGCTCGAATGTAAAAAGATGTTGACGGGGCGCGCCACAAGTAAACCCAGTGTTTGTGTGCGTTCGGTTCCCCAGATTTAATGTCCCCGGCGATGGAGCACGTACCGACCGCGGCCCAGAAATCCCGGGGGCTATTTCTGGTGGACAGCGGGCTGAGTGGCAGACTTCTCTTAATCAGCACGCTACGAGGAGAGGTAATTTAAAGACGCCTCGCCACTGACAAGAATTAAATTGTGTTTTGATTTTCTCATTAGCCTAATCTCAAGTGGGCCTCGTTATTGTGTAATTTTCCTGCCTTGACACGACATCTTGTTTTGGGCGATGACAGCCGTATGCCGCCGTTTTGGGGACAGGGGCGAGGGTGGGGAGCGAAGGAAGGGGGGGGGGGCTGTTCGGCGGTGACAGCTTGAAGTGATTTGGTTGGCTGTTCGCTCAGATGCACACCTCCCACCTCTCCACGTCGCGAATATCCGAGCGGGTTCCGGAGTCGCGGAGACGGGAGGGTGGGCGTCGTTCAATGGCTGCAGGGAGTGTGAGGATCCAGACAGGAGAGTGAGTCCCCGTCCGTGAGCGGAATACAAATGAATCACTCAGTGTCACTTTGCCGTGCACCGCCGATCATTTTAGCAGCCGAGATAATTGCGTGTGTGTAGAAGGAGGGTCGACGAGTCCGCGTTGTCTTTTTCTAATACAGGTTCCCATTAAAGTGCATTATTTTATGGTGCAAAACTGATTTATTTATCGATTTAACCTTTATTTAACCAGGAAAGTTTACTCATCTCTTTTTCAAGGCCCAGCGGCGCAACAATACAATTTAGAACATTACAAGACACATTTCAGGCAACGATTTCACAAGACTATTTAAAACATTTGCAAATTTCATTTCCAAACCTTTGAGCAATAGTTTAAACTGTCCTGTTGGAACCAGTTCTTTTCATTTCAAGTCTTTTTGTAAATTGGTCCATGTTGTGGGGGCAGAATATTGGAAACCAGCTTCTGTGCCAACACTCACTGCATCGGAAACAAACAATATCTAGGTGAGCTAAAATGACTTAAATTAAGAACCTTTTACTTTATTTGAGTCGATTCGTCTTGACAAGTAAAATTATCTCGAGTTTTTTTCTTAATTCAAGCAACATTTGGTTTTATTTCTTATTTTAAGTGCAAAAAGTTGTTGTTTTTCTTATTTTAAGAGTAGCCAGATGTATTTTCATATTTTAAGTACCAAAAGTCTAATTGCACTGGCAGATCATTTTGAAATGTACTCAAATCATGGTGAAACTTTCTTGATCCAAGTCATTTTAGCTTGACTAGATTTTGTTTTTAGCAGGGCGAGGTTAAAATATTCTGTCAAAAATGTCAATTGTCCATTTATTGCTTAAAAAGAACTGCACCATTCGGCTATTTGTGTTCATCCAAAATGAACGCGCAAAAGAAAACAAACAGAAATACAAATAAAAGTACTGATTCACATGTCGTTTGCGTCCTTAATTAGCCTTAAATTTGTCCTTTAGGTACAGAATCCTGCACATACCAGCTGGAGTATGTTCAAATCACATTTTCTTAGTGATGGGCGGATTGATTTTAAAGTATTGATGGAATCTAACAGGTATTGGAAGTATTTCTTTATTTATTTAACCCTTATTTCACCAGGTAAAGACCCATTGAGATCCAGATCTCATTTAAAAGGGAGAGCAGAAAACAACAATCTATTAAGATAAACCTCAATTATGAAGGTAAAGTGCAATGAATGTAAAAAAATATGTCGAAAGTGCAGTAGCTGTAAGAGTCTAAGAAGATAAAGTGCAGTAGTTATAAACAATAGATCATAAAATGCGATAACATCTGCTACAAAGAACACTTTTTTGCACAGACTTAAAAAATAATCGTAGTAATTTGAATGCAAAAACACTGATACTTACATTTTGTTTAAAAAAATGCTGTTATTTATTTTTTTTTATTATTATTTGGTTTATAATTTAGCTTATTTACACATTTATTACATGTTTCCCTCATGTGAATATGGGGTGGAGCCAAGTTAAAAGCATTTCAATACATTTCCTCATACATTTCCTTGCAGCTCATCACGATTTCTGGATAAAACGGGATAAAAAACGAATTGATCCTAAAGATTTTCCATCTATACATTTAATCACTGTCTAATCACTAATAGCTTCATCTACTGGGCTGTTAGGATGATGAACACTCCCCTCTCTAAACCACCAGGCTCTTAGGAAACTTGGAATCTACGTCTCACCAAAGAAAAACACTTGGACTTTTCCTTTTATTTTATTATTATTCATTCAGAAGGTTGGGAGTGAGGAACACGGGTTTAATTTTTCACAAATTGACAGTAAACCTTTTAAAAAATGGATAATATCTGTAATTTCTAAACACTTGGGTTAGATTACTGTCTTCCACTGGGTCTCTAACGCCTCGATAAACTCGCTTTGACTGCTAAACGCTAAATCCTGACACTGTACGTCTGCTTCTCACCCTCACTGCACTTCCCTTCGTTTTACATTATTTATGGCCACCTTTGAATTTCTATAAAAACCGTCCATACAGCGTGACACCCTGTGGACACGCTGGAATTAAAATATTGACAACAGACTGTGTTTTCTAACCCCGCCGGCCGTTTTTCATGAGCTCCTGGCAGAATCCTGGCAGAGGTGATAAATCACGTCCTTTAGTATCCTGGATTCTTTTCTTGCCGCAGGTTTCTTGTCGCCAGTCTTTAGCAAGCCAAATGTGAAAGCTCTGACCTCCGCGCTGCCCCCTACACCTGCTGTGGTGAATCTTACAGCTAGTCAAGAGCGTTAGAGCAGAGACAGGACACAAGAATAACGCCGGAGAAGAAGGAGACGGCGCTGGACTCCATTTTGAAACAGGATCAGGGATGTGGGGAAACCTATGCCGCATTGTGGACGTACAGTTGTTATCAGATGAATTAGCGACTGGTATTTCTTTCGATTTATCCAACGTGTGCCTAATTGCAATCTTAATTTGGAAGATTGAAGCGTTATATTTTGAGAAAACCCATCGACCGTGAAAAACAAAACGATCAAAACGGCGTTCAAATTGTGTTTTTGACTCTCCTGAACTCTGAAGCTTCTCTCAGTGTCATGAAAAGTGTGTTTTTATTATAACTATGGACTAACTCAGGCGAATCCAAACCCTAACCCTCCGACCAATTGTTTTGGCCCTCAGACTTCCAGGTGAATTGGCCCAAACTACCGCGAGTCTGCATGTTTTTGAAGTCTACCTTGATCAAGCAACTGTAGTGTTTCCTTTTGAGGGTCTAAATGCCGCCAATTGCCCAATTTTAACTGTGATTTGCTTCTCCCCAAGTTCGGAGAGGTGTGACCCGACTTTTGGTGTTGGTGTGTGATTCTGGGGCCTCGTGTGTGAGGTGTCTCTGTGAGATCGTAACCGCCAAACTTCCCAAACACGACGGTAACAGCCAATAAAACAGAGCATCAGCGGGAAGTGAATGGGAAAAGTTGAAGAAGAAGAATGGGAAAAGTAAAGGAACGGAGAAGTGAACATAGTTGGAAACGTAAGTTTATTGTTTTGTGGCCAGGATCGATGTCACTGTCTGACCGTCGTAGATAATTTCCTGCTTGATCCTCCTCGATTGGTCCGTCCCATGGTCACTTCTGTTGTGGCTTTTGTTGTTGTGTTGTGGCTTTTTTCTTTGGTGTGTTGTGTCTTTTTTGTTGTGTTGTGAATTTTTTTGTCGTGTTGTGGCTTTTTTTGGTGTGTTGTGACTTTTTTTTGGTGTGTTGTGGCTGTTTTTGGTGTGTTGTGGTGTTTTTTTGGTGTGTTGTGGTGTTTTTTTTGTGTGTTGTGACTTTTTTCTTTGGTGTGTTGTGTCTTTTTTGTTGTGCCGTGGCTTTTTTTGGTGTGTTGTGTATTTTTTGTGTGTTGTGACTTTTTTTGGTGTGTTGTGGCTTTTTTTGTGTGTTGTGAATTTTTTTTGTTGTGTTGTGACTTTTTTGTTGTGCTGTGATTTTTTTGGTGTGTTGTGTCTTTTTTGTGTGTTGTGGCTTTTTTTTTGTTGTGTTGTGGCTTTTTTTGGTGTGTTGTGACTTTTTTGTTGTGTTGTGGCTTTTTTGTGTGTTGTGGCTTTTTTTGTTGTGTTGTGTCATTTATATTTGTTGTAAGGCCTCCCAGGTCGGAAAATAGATCACTGGTCACTTCCGTTGTGCCTTTTTTTGTTGTTGTGTTGTGGCTTTTTTTTTGGTGTATTGTGGCTTTTTTTTGTGTTTTGTGGCTTTTTTTTTTTGGTGTGTTGTGGCTTTTTTGTGTTTTGTGGCTTTTTTTGTTGTGTTGTGGCTTTTTTTGGTGTGTTGTGAATTTTTTTGTTGTGTTGTGGCTTTTTTTTTGTGTTGTGTCATTTATATTTGTTGTAAGGCCTCCCAGGTCGGAAAATAGATCACTGGTCACTTCCGTTGTGCCTTTTTTGTTGTTGTGTTATGGCATTTGTTGTTGTGTTGGGGCTTTTTTTTATATGTGTTGTGGCTTTATTTTTTGGTGTATTGTGGCTTTTTTTGGTGTTTTGTGGCTTTCTTTGTTGTGGTGTGGCTTTTTTTTTTTTTGGTGTGTTGTGGCTTTTTGTTGTGTTGCTTTGCATTTGTGTTGTGGAGTTTATATTTGTTGTGAGTCCTCCCGGGTCGGAAATAGAGTCCCACAGCCACTTCCGTTGTGTCTTTTTTTGGTATATTGTGGCGTTTGTATTTGTTGTGAGTCCCCCCAACTTCCATAAAAAAAAGTACTCTTGGTGATATATCGACACAGCAGTCCAGTATCATCACATTAAACACTATGATGATATTCCGATATTTTGCATCCATAATTATAACAGAAAGATCAAAAAATAGCATAACACGGGTCCTTTGAAATAAAAACCGTCGTCCTACTGTACATCCCGCTCTCTTTTTACCTGCAGCTAAAATCTGTGAGCGTTATTACCTGTTGTGTTTTGGCTCATAACTCTTCTCTTCAAAGGAAGCTGTCAAAGTCTGCAGCTCAAAGTGTGAAACCTTTGCGTTCATACATCAAACGCCGCCGGAGGAAGTCTGGTCTGGACAGGTCAGAGCCATCCACCGATTTATCAAAGAGAACAATGGAGAGACTTGACCGGAGCGGTGGACGGCACAGCGGCTGTCATCGGCGCAGCCTTGGTTCCCACACCTCGGACGGCCGACAAAAGAGAAATGGGCCCTTTGACACGTTTTACAGAAAGTCTACAGAAGTCCTCATCCTCCTCCCGGCGTATCCTGTTTGGGCGGGAGAGGGTCAGGCGAACTTTGGCCCCGCCGGAGCTCTCGGGGTTCCTGTCAAAGCTTCTGTCAGGAACTAAAGAGCTGGAATAACGCTGGAGTTTTAGGGTAAGGATCATTACGCGTAACGTAAAGAATCCGAGTATCGTTTGTTCGTTTATTTTTCAATATAAAACCAACAATAAGAAAATGAAAAAACAACTCTTTTCTTCATTATTTGTCTCCGAAACCATAAACGGTAACGGATAACGGCTGTTTCCCGTTTCCCCAACCAAACTCCTGGTTCTAATATCCAGAGTGGAGCGTCTGCGTTTGCTCCGTCATTAGAGGAGTGACGAGCCAATCGCCAGAACTGGGCCAGGACTGAACCAGGAATAAACCAGGACTGAACCCGGACTAAACCAGGGCTAAACTAGGTCTAAACCATGACTAAACCAGGATTGAACCAGGACTAAACCAGGACTGAACCAGGACTAAACCAGGACTGAACCAGGACTAAACCAGGCCTAAACCAGGTCTAAACCAGGTCTAAACCAGGTCTAAACCATGACTAAACCAGGACTGAACCAGGACTAAATGAGGCCTGAACCAGGGGTAAACCAGGACTGAACCAGCACTAAACTAGGTCTAAACCATGACAAAACCAGGACAGAATCAGGACTAAACCAGGACTGAATCAGGACTAAAACAGAATTAAACCAGGTCTAAACCAGGACTAAACCAGGACTGCACCAGGACTAAACCAGGACTGCACCAGGACTAAACCAGGCCTAAACCAGGTCTAAACCAGGACTAAACCAGTACTGAACCAGGACTAAACCAGGTCTAAGCCAGGATGGAATCAGGACTAAACCAGTACTGAACCAGGTCTAAACCAGGACTGCACCAGGACTAAACCAGGACTAAAATAGGACTGAAACAGGACTAAACCAGGATATGTAATATAACAAACATATGATGCAAAACTGACTCGTGTGAGCTTTAAACCCTGTTAGGATCCTGTTACCTCCTTAATCTACATCCCCAAAGTTCAAATTGCTCTGTTCCACCTTGTGATGTCATGAAGCAGTCGTTTTCCAAGTTAACAGCTCCTTTTGCCTTTAGTTTAGCAGAGACTAGCTATTCCAGAGCGGAAATTATCCAAATGATTCTGCTGAAGGTGGTGGAACAGAGTGTTTTCTGTTTGAGAGCAGAACTCAGCCTAAATATGCAGGGTGTGTGTGTTAAAAATGTGTGAATGAAATAAACACAACTCCAGGTCTGTTTATGATGAGAAAACTACATTATAACATAGATATTAAGTAGTGTAATATGGAGTCATTAATTGGAAACAGTGTGTAAATGTGCACATTACATTTTTTAATGGTTTGCGTGTCGAATACATCAGATAGTCTAATGTAGGTGTGCAACATTTTATTGTTAGTGTATCAGCACCACACAAGTCCAGACTACGTGCCTATGAGCGCCTGTGCGTCTAACTACTTTGCTGTTTCCAAGTATCTCTCTCTTGTTAATCTCCGCTTCAATTTACATAAAAATGAGGCTGCCGTGTGTGAGAGTGATGCAACATCTGTGCTGATCAGAATTAATTGAAATCTGTAATGTTGTGCAGCAGCGCTAATTCGCCGCGTTGCTCGTAGCATATAAAGAAGCTTTATGCTATTTAGGGACATCTATTCACCATCCCTGATTGAGACACAGGCTAAATACTTAACAGTTCCACGGCAACGAACGCTCTGCTTTGTGCTAGTTAGTCGTATTTACCACTCTTCTTATTTATGACCGATGCTTTGTGGAAATTCATGTCACTAAATAAGTATCTCCATTATAGGCATTAGTATTTACTAGAGGTGTAACGATATCCAAGTCTCAGAGTACAATTTTTATTGCAATATCGTGGGAAAGCTCACGATATTACGATATTCTACATAACAACAAGACTGACATTATAAAATGCTTTGCTCAGTCATTTAATACCACATTTATTGTCATTAGGGATGGAACAAAATCCAAATCTCTCTGTACGATATTTTCACCATAAACATCTCACTGTACCAGATTTACTGCAATATAAAACTGAATATGCAACTTTTTCCTCTAAAAATGCTTCACAGACTTAACCCAAAGAATGAAGATGTAAAAGTGCTTAGAACAGTTATTTCTTCATGTCGTCTGCACTGAAACGGAGCAAAGGATCATGGTCTATGTAGTTCCCTCTGTTTTTTTAGCTATTTCTGCATCAGAACTGTTCATTTAAGCAAAGAGACTTGGGATTCGATATATTGTGATGGTCCACGATATTATTGTGACACCTTTGACGATACGATATCACCAGATTTTGGTTATTGTTACATCCTTGTTATTTAAATGGTCAATATTACATTATTTTCTGATCCTATAGTGTTTCCTCATCACAAACACACCCGGTTTTGTTTATTCACACCAGTTTAACACATAAATCCTGCATATTTAGAGTTTAGAGTTCTTCTCTCAAACAGAAAACACTCTATTCCACCTTGTGATGTCACGTGGTAATACAGGAAGTGCTCCACTCCATACGCCTTCACTAGAATCATTCAGTTTCTAATCTCTAATCTGAACAAAAAGTTAAATTAAAAATGAATGAATGAATGAAACTAAACACAACTCCAGGTATGTTCCTGATGAGGTTCCGACGTGACTAAGCTCACATGAGTCAATTTTGTGTCATACAGGACCTTTAAAGATGTGTTACTAATCGTCTAATATTCCGTACATAGGTTCAGAGATACAGCATTGGGGATTTTAGGAAACTTTTAGCTTATATGCAACTTCGTGCTGCCGATATGACAATACATATAGAACAGTGTCTATTGTGCCATTTCTCTTCTATCGTTTCTAACCTAATTTGATCAATTATTACAGCAAATACATCATTAAATAGCCCATGACTATTGTATTAGTGCTGTTGTCATTATGCACACTCTAAGTTTATAGAGGGGAAAATAAAGAAGAATAAAAAAAGACACTTTTCGCAAAGAAACTCCGTCTTGTGGTTTTGCAACGTGGCGCTGCTTTACGTTCTTTGATTCTCACATGGGGTTTGCGACGTGTTTTACGTTACTTGACTCATGAACGCTGAATGATGGACACGCAACAGGCTGAAGTTTCATGTCCGGATTCGCAACAGACAGAGACGGATACGCAGACAGCCCAAGAAGAAGCACTTTTACTGAAAAGACGAGGTAGTACGTCTGTGAGTTGGTGACATTTTGGGTTGAAGACGTCCGGCACAGAGCAGAGGACGGACAAATCCAAACTACGCTACAAAACTATTCCCGTGCCCAACGCCAACACAACAAACCTTCTATCACCTAAATAAGGTTTGAATGTTTCAGAGAATAACTGTAAACATACTTTATTGTGCTGTATCGTGAAATATATCGTTATCGTGATATAAAAGACTCCATATTGTGCACTAATGCAACACTAATGCTGATAATGTACTTTCACTGTCGACGTTCATTCATCTTTCTATAATGACTGACACATTTTGCACACCATTGGGTCATTATAGAGCGAATTCTTTGCGTTAAATACAGTCGCCTACTATTCATCTTAACTGTAACCACATGTAACCGGGCAATTACTCCCCGATAACATAACACTTCATTGTTTGTATGCGTTGGTAATGATCTCATTAACACCAATACTACAAATAGCACATTTATCTTAATTATTCCACGGGACAGGTTTGAAATGCCAGCGCCGCCCCTCTACCTGTGACGTCGAACACCGTGAGGTCACCGGGAAAATCGCTCCCATTTATTCCCACTTAATGGGACGAAAGGTCACGGGGGAGATAACGCGACAGGGGCGGATTTGACTCTTAACCTGCGTGTGCATTAGGTGCGCGCTGATCTGTAAAGGCGCGCTCCGCTGGGGTACGCTCGCGAGTCTCTTTTACGCCGTGATCTATTGGCCCGCTTTAGCTGGGCCGATCCATCACACGGAACTGGCAGTAACGGATGAGAATGATCTGCTGGAAAAACTCTCTCATTTGTCTCTGTCGCAGCCAGTGAGCTCGAGGAGACGCTAACGCAGGGAGACGGCGCGGGAGGGGACGTAATTATGTGTCGGCGCTCCTCCGCTCGCTGCATCGCCGTGGAAGGCACATTAGGATGTAATAAAGCCTCTGGATCGGCCCCGACTTCATTTCCTTTTGCAGTGCGTTCTCCCTCTCGTGCCGGCGCTGTCAGCCTCTCGGAGTCTGTCTGTAGCTGTGAGGGGAAAAGAGAGATAAGAAATGTGAAGTTAAAACACCGCCAGTGTCACTAGGAGTTTTAATACAGTGCCGTACTTCTAGGTTTGGGTTCCACTGTGTTTTTAAACTCCATACACATTCACTGGGGGGTATTTTCAGCCCAGTAACTGTCCATTTCTACTAAACAAAAGATAAAGGGGAACATGAAAACTACTACTTGATCTCCTTTTTACCATGCATCTGCAGCCAAACAATGCTTTTAATGTCGTCTAACCATCGGGAGTCCCTTAAACCTTTTTTTTTCTTTTATTTAACCTTTATTTGACCAGGAAAGACCCATTGAGGTCACTAATCTCTTTTCCAAGGGTGTCCTGGCCAAGACAATGGTGCAACAATGCGATTTAGAATATTATAAGACACATTTTAAGCAACAATTTCACTCAAGACTATTTAAAACATTTACAAACCATTTTTTCTATATTTTCTATAGCCTCACAGTTAGAACGTGTCAAGGACAAACATGCATGTGTATAAAAATGATCATAAAAATGTGTTTTAGTAGTTGAGTTGGTGCAGGTAAAGACAAAGACATAAAGAAAAAAAGCCAATAATTCTCTTCTTCAATGAGGCTATTTCCTGTACTCCTTTGAGAGCGCTAACAAATATTACTCATGTGTATATGCCTGAGTAGAAGGTATAATATTTAAACAGAGATTCGGGCTGTATTTGAACTCATTTCTTCACTAGGAACTATTTTGGGATGATCCACAATCTCAAAAGTTAATACCTGGGTCAATGACGTATAAGGATTTTCAACAGGCAAATGTTAAAATATAAAAAATATTCATTTCTCTTGAACTTTTTCAAATATTTACAGTGTCAGGTGCACAAATCTATGTTTAACATTTATATTAAGCATTTTTTTTGTGTTTTTATGTACATGAATTGGCTACGGCCTTAAAAAATGCCATGTGGAGCGATCGAGAATAACCATTATTTTATTTTCTAAAACATGGTTGGGATATTAATCTAAGTTCTGAGTAATATGAAGTGTAGAGAAACAAACTGTTTGCATTTCTATAGATTTTGAATGCATATTGATATTTTCTTTTGCTCCAATATGACAGTCGCCTGCTTGAGTTTAATGAACAAACTACTGCCCTGGAAAATGCATCAAATGAAGAAAAATGCCTAAAGAACCATTCACCCAAGTCGACTTTGAAATGACAAAAAAACGTGTTAAATCAGGAAAATTCTGAAGCATATTGACACAATGAAGCTGAAAGTCTTATTTTGTGGAAGGACGCCAACACATTTAAAAGAATATCATGACCAAACACCCTAAAATCTAATCTGCAGCTAATGGTATTCTGTCAGAGCGGAGAGTCAACAGGCTTTTTGGAGAGGCAAACCCTGGAGCCAGCCCCTCTTGTCCACGGCCATCCGGACTGAATTGTTCTCTCTCCGGGTTCCAGTTTGGATTTGTTGCTAAGCGCCGGGGCCAGGCAGCACTTGGACCCGGAGCGAGACCGGGATAGAGCCAGAGCTGTTGTCTCCCATCTGTGTGGAGGCAGACGAGGCTACAGGCATTAACCCAGTCCCGTCACCAGCCAATACACGGAGCTGGAGCTTCACGAACTCACAAATATTTAGTAGGCGTGGTGGTTTATTAAGTTCCAAAAGGTTATTTAGTAAGTAGAGGGTTCTTCAAGTTAAATTCAAGAATTTTTAAGACCTTTTTATGACTATTTACATAAAAACTTACAATTTCACGGCATATTTCATAGACCTACTGGCAAAGAAAAACTAAATTCTTGAATTTCTGTTCGTTTATTTCTCAAACAAAGGAATCTGGGTGAGTAGAGAGACTTCCCAATAACAATAGCATGAAATGGGTCGCTTGGTAACGTAAAACCAGCATTAAAAAACAACAAAACGGCATTAATCACATTTCAAATCAATGTTCTGAGGTTTTCTTTGATTTTACGCTTCTGTTGAGCTTGTTGCTTGTGGTTCTTGGAGGATTTTTGTGTTGCGTTCTCAATTATTGGTTCCGTCGCTCTTTATTTAGACGACATTATTTAACCAAATAATAGTGTTTAACAAGTTAAACTTTGGAGGAGAAATGTGACACGGAGAAGTTACGTAATGCACAAATTTTAAGAACCGAGATATAAAAATTCAAGGCTTTTTCTGAGTCTTTTTAAGGATTATTTCCAAATTCATAAATTCAAGGCTTTTAAGACATTTTGAGACAATGTAAGTAGCAATGGTCTATAACAACAGGGTTTGGGGGTTGCATGCGTTGACAAAAAATGAAGCTATTAAACCATTACACTGTGATGAAACTGGAAAACTTGACCTTAAGATTGATAAAGAACATAAGAATTTATGAGGTGATGTAACAATGTGGTATCCTGGAAGTTATACAATATGAATATACTATTAAAGGTGCACTATGTAACTTTTCTGTTCTGGTCTATGGCTTGGGTCCATGGAGATGTTATTGCTTTACCCACTCACAGTACGTACGCATGAATGTTGCATATCGTTAGCCTAAAAACATTGTTACCCAAGTCATATTTGAATATTTTCAGAAAACAACCAATTTTTTAGCATGCACATTGATATTTTTTATATTATTGATATTGTAACAGAAATTTCTGCCTGAGGTGTGAACAAGTTTCCAAAAAAAGAAAGACACAACATCGATTGCAGGGTGACGCAGCAGTGGTAGGAGAGGAAAGTTAGGCAGATATCACAATTTGGCCAAAAAAAAATGACGTAGGCAATTATGCGATTAGGCTAACGATATTGTAACTGAATGAATGCAAGACATCTCCATGGTAACAAATTAGTAAAGGACCTTAAACCACTGAGTAAATGGTAAATAGCCACATTTTTATATCGCACTTTTCCACCTTCAAGGCTCTCAAAGCGCTTTACAACAAGGAATCACTCACCCATTCACACACATTCACACACCAGTGTACGCAGACACTGGGGTTAAGTGTCTTGCCCAAGGACACGACAACAGCACTCATCTGTGGGAGCTGGAATCACACCCGCCAACCCGTGGGTTAGTGGATTTGACCTCTCAACCGATGACGTTTATGTCAAGAGCGGGATTCGAACCGCCAACCTTCAGATCAGTCAGTGGAATCGGCCAACTCCAACCAAAACAATAATAACGAAACTGTGTGAGCGAGACGACGTGCCGTGTGGTCCTGGTGCGTTTGCTGCTTCTGTCTGCAGGAAGAGACCAGAGGTTCCTTCCTAAAGCCTGACGCAGAGGCCCACAGGAGGTCTGCTGCACGGCTGAGGCCTCACACTGGAGCTGCACTGGGCCCATGCAAGAAAAACACTAGACACACGCCACATCGAAGGACATGTTTGCACTGACAGTAGGATAGGACCTTAAAATACCAAATAAGAGCCGTGCGTTTATTTGTTTCACTTAACAGACCAGGCCTTTATTTGAGACCAGACGATTAATTCCTTCCTCACAAATATCTTACTCGGCAAAACTGGGAAAATATGGTGCTCAGATTCTTTTAACCCATATGATGATAGTTTAGACGACTTTCTATACAGACATAGGTGAGTTAATTTGAAATGTTACAAGAAAATATCTACGAAACGGGGGGTTTCACACATTTGAAAGCGACTCCTGAATTACAAAAAGTCATTAAAACCCTCCCGCAACATGCAGCAATTTCTAGATACTCAATGACCAGGTTAGTCCATCGATGGATTTTTTCTTCCCTGATGGCACGAGCATATTCCAAGATGACAATACCAGGATTCTTCAGGCTCAGATTGTGACAGAGCGGTTCAGGGAACAGGAGACATCATTTTCACACATGGATTTGGCCTCCACAGAGTCCAGACCTTAACCCCAGTGAGAATCTTTGGGATGTGCTGGAGAAGGCTCAGACTCGACCATCATCAACGCAAGATCTTGGTGAAAAAGTATTGCAACACCAGATGGAAATAAATCTTGTGACATTGCAGAAGCTTATCGAAACAACGCCACAGCGAATGCATGAATTCATAGATAGAATAGCCTCGTCCTTCAGTATATTCAGGTTCAGCTGACCTCATTCTCTGAGCACACACTGCTGCTGGACCTGGACCTGACCAACTGCAGCAACTTTGGACCTGTTTGCTTAGTTAAATCCATGTAGCGACTTTTTTTTGGCCAGTCAGTGTATTATAATACTGTCAATAATACCCCATGTAACCAACCCATGCAAAAAATCATCACCTATAGGCATTGCACACAAATAATTAGAAATATACGTGTAAATCTTCAACAGAATTGGAATTAGAAGCGCAGATTAAACACACTTGCACAGTCCAGGGTGCAGCAGTGCCTATAGAGAGAGAGAGAGGGAGTAGTTAGGCTGGTTTTATGTGGGCCGTGCCGCTCTGTGACACTTTGTTTGTGCAGTTGTAAACAGACTGCGGTCAGGCTGATGATGGCGGCATGTGCTGGTGGTTTGACGGGCGAGGGGACTTCTAAACGCGCTGGATCAAGGGCTTATCAACGGCTTCGTCCCCTGTCATAAACACGTCGGCTAATAGGTTCATTTAAACAGATATAGCCCAGAGATGGACCACTTTCACTCAAGAGGAACCATAAACACCACAGTTAAACAGACTCGAGTTAAACCTAGGTCCCTTTACACCGAGAATGAGCTCTTAATATTATTTTGATGTACTACTAGTATATAAAATAGATCTTCTGAAACTTTAGTTGTTCAATTTCTCAGACTTGGGGTTACCATACTTGTAGACTGACTTGTTCCCATTTATCCAATCCAACTTTAATTGTATAGCACATTTTACCAACACAAAGTCTCCAAAGTGCTCCACAGGACAGGCACAATATAAATTAACACATGAATTAATATAAAGCATAAAATAAATAAAAAGCGAGTCAATAAAAAACCTTAAAATACTAAATTAGCAAATAGAAAACTAACAAATAAAATCAATAAAAGACAGTCAGAGGACCACATAATTCATAATGGTGTGTTAAAGTGTTTTTAAATGAGACTTAAGAGAATAAACTGAAGTGACGGTCTTAATGTGAGGGAGGAGAGCGTTTCAAAGTTTTGAGTCTTGTTTTTGGGACGAAAAGTTGAAGGTCTATTCTCTGGAATCCTCCATCAACCATCTATAATATCCCCAACTCCGAACGTCCAGAAGATCCCAGAATAAGATCCAAAGAAAGAGTGAAAGAATAGATCAAATGCAGTAGGCAAATTTTCCAACAGGGACAATATACTATACATACTTCAGTATAAAACAATTTCAAACGATGTATTATAGATTAGATAAATTAATGCAGACAGTGAGTTAAATCTATGGAGTTTCACAGTCCTGCTTATGTTTAGGGAGACTTTAGGAGACTTTTTATCCTTATTTATCTGTTTACTTATTTAGAAAAATGAATGATTTCACTTCGGGGCTGCTGAGCTCCATTAGTAGCGGTTGATTACTGAACCTATTGGTGCAGGAAAGGCTCTTGGATGAGTTACACTGGAAAACACAGGAAATGGAGGGAGGCAAGAGCACGACCATGCACGACGTCCCCTTTAACTACACAAGATATTCTGTTCGAGAAGACCTATTGTGCTCGTGTCAGTTATATTTCCAAACTCTACTACGCCTGTGGATCATTATGTTATAATTTAGACATTTTAAATCACAAAATTCATTTAAAAGAACTCGTAAACGTCATCACAACAAAGAGCTGTGAAGCTGTCGGCACCTCTGATGGATAGATTTTTTTTGGTTTTTTATAACAAAATTTATAACAAAATGACTACGAAATGCTGCTGAATCCTTTACATATCACTGATTAAGAAAATAAAATTGAAGAACTAAGTAAATGGCAGTGGGTGTATGCCAGTGGTGGTGAAAACGTGGATTGATCAGCAAAATGGCGTCTTGAATATAAGTAGCTAAAGGGACAGCTCGGAATTTTGGACATTTCCCACCCATTTTTTTTTTATCACACCGGATCACATCACTACAGCGACCTACTGTGGAGAGCACAGGATGCTACCTCATTGATTCGAAGAATATGTTTTAGTAAAAATAGACTTTTCAGAGATTTTCACGATGATATAGTTGTTTCCCCTCAATATTTACTCCTCCAAAGTTGTATTTGGAGTAATTTGCGCATTTTTGAGCAATCGTTTACAGAAATTACAGGAATTTTGGACATAGGGCCTCATTTCCTTGTGAGCATTTAAAAAAAAAAAATCTTTTAAATCCAGTCCTTGTATTTGCAGAGGTTGCTGGTGCTAGGCTAGTGCATGTCAATGGCCATAGTTGTCCTACCACTAAAAACAGTCTTACCCACTCCACAGAGCACCTGAGGCAAAACTATTATAACTCCAGACTATTGATGTAAAAGTCTGTGTTGATAGAATAATCTTTGAAATAAAACTAACCTTGCATCGCATGAATCGTCGCATGTTGAGGGACTATTTTCTCATATATCAGTCCGCCGCTGCTGAGCTTCTATCAGGAAGTACAACTCGCTGCTGCTGCTCAGACATAAATCCTTCAAATGCAACGGTTGGTTTTACTTCTAAAATTATTCTATCAACACAGACATTGGAGGCACGGTGGCTAGCACTCATGGCTCACAGCAAGAAGGTTCTGCGTTCAGTCCCCGGGGCGTTCGGGCCTTTCTGTGTGGAGCTTGCGTGATCTCCCCATGTCTGGATGGGTTTCCTCTGGGCACTCCGGTTTCCCCCATCAACTCGAAACATAAAAACCCCAAACCTACATAGGTCCCAGGTCGTCACTGTAAATGAGAAGCTGTTCTCAACTGACTTACCTGGTAAAATATCAAATTTACATTCACATGGACAGTCTGGAGTTCTAATAGTTTTGCCTCAGGTGCTCTGTGGAGTGGGTAAGACTGTTTTTAGTGGCAACTTTGGCCATTGACATGCGCTAGTCTAGCACCAGCAACCTCTCCAAATACAAGGACTGGATGGAAGATTTAAAAAAGTGTCTCCACACGTCTCCAACACTCACAAGGAAATGAGGCCCTATGTCCAAAATTCCAAACTGTCCCTTTAAAGACTGCTCAAAAATGCACAAATTACTCCAAATGCAACTTCGGATAAGCAACTGCAACATGGTGAAAAGCTCCACACTAGGTCGCTGTAGTGATGTGATCCGGACTGTACCTCGCTGCGGTTTTATTAGTGGAAAAAAGAATGCGAGGAGGCAGTTATAGCGCAGTCATCGTACAGTAAACAAGCCGCATTTGCCTGGCTCAGCGACTCTTGAATATCTGTTTCCGCGCTCACCCTTGCCAAACCCTAATGGCTACTACAGGTTACAAAGGATTCCGCTTGAAGGGTATCGCCTTACTTTGTTCTCCGGGTTCAAATCGCTGCTTAAGTGGTAACAACTCTTGGGTTATATTGATCCTCCTGCCCCATCTCCACGCCTGTGCATTTGACCCGCGCATGTCCTCACAGATCAACAGTTCATTAAGTGGGCTTTCATATTTTTTACTTTGCGAGCGGAGAGGAGCCCGCCTTAGCCCTATACACTACCACGACGCTAATTGGAACCAGGATCTGTAAAAATGGGAACTTAAGTAAAACATGCCATAAAATTCTGAAGGCTCACCATAAACTAACCAACTTCTTTTCATTCTTTTAAAGGGGAACTCTGACTGAAACCTCCGCGTAAACTTTTATGAGGATCCCTGGGGTCACCCGTAAACCCGTTAATAGAGATGAGATATGAGCAGAGCGCTAGGGCCTCCCATGCATTTCTTAGTCTAGTTTTTTTTTTTTTTTTTTTTTTGCCTTTGCGACCTCAGTCCCGTTGCATTCTTGGAAGGGGTCAAATGCTGTTCGGAGACAAACACCGCAGAGAATCCATTTGTAGTGAAAGGGGAAATGTCAATGCAAAAGCCCAAGGACAGATTTAAGCCAACGCCTCGCCGCTCGGTGCTGTGGACTCCGTGGACTTTTGTGCCCTGGTTTCGGTCTGACAGGAGTGATTTTTGTGCGGGGGTGTGAAAAGGTGAAGCTCACACTGTTTTAGTGGCCGTAGTGCGGTGGGAGTTTTCTTTTATGTCGGTCTTGAAAGAGTTCATTAGTTTGACCAACCATGTGACAGACAAAACTTATACTTTTACTGCCTCGAAAAGAGCCAGCTGAAATATGAAGAGGCTGTTCATTTGAGCACAAAACGTCCAGCATAGTTTTCTGGACACTACACAATAAATACGACAATATCAGAGTATTAACAATACTGACTGTAGTCCGTCTGTGTAAGGATTTTATTTTTTGTCAAGCTTTATAAGTTTTATAACTCAAATTTCGTGACGATCCAGTGCAAGAGTTAAAGGGCTCATATTACGCTATTTTCTGATCTGTTATTATGTTGTTTCCTCATCAAAAATATACCTGGAGTTTTGTTTTAACCCATTCACACATGTTTAGCACAAAGCTCCAGCATATTTGGGCTTTTTTCAAACTGAAAACCCTCTGCTCCACCTTGTGATGTCATGTGCTAATACAGGAAGTGCTCAACTGTGTTTCTAAACTCCATACACCTTCACTAGCATCATTTGGATGATTTATTTTTATTTCTCACCATGGGTCGATTGATTTATTTAATTTTTTTAAATGTATTTATAAGGGAAGTTTGCGAGGGGGTCCTAAATACATGAACAAAAATAGCATTTACAGAAAAAAATACATACTTCGCTCTGAATTTACCATCGCCACACATATATTTAAAAATTATTGAAGGAATAACCATTCAATGTACATAGGAAAGTACATCAAACAAAAATGTATTATTGTATCGTATTCATGTTTTTGTGGGGGGAAAAGTCCAGGGGCATTTTTGGTCCCTGACTGTCCCCGTAGGGAAATTGTTTTCTGCATTTGACCCATTCCTCAAATCCCGCTGGGGCATCGCCTCAGGACCAGAACTCAGCATGTGGCACATCCGGGCATTTTTTAAATTCATTTTTCATCTGTGTGTCGACGTAATAATGTTCAGATGTCGTAAAAATCCGACTCAAGAACTCCTCCAACTCCAACACACATGAAAAGTAAATCAGTATATTTCACCTTCACTAGCAACAACAACATTGTGCGAAGAAGAGTTTATAATTGGGTGACGAGGCGAGTCGGCTGGGTTGAGACTCCAGGGTGGGGGTTCAGTCTCAATCTTCACTTGGCCCAGCAGGAACGGGACCCCCCTCGTAGGCGTCTTACGTCAGGAAGCCGAATAAGATACGGGTTGGGAGGATGGGGTCGAGTTAGCCGAGACAAAACGGGGAAGGGACAGGCTGCTACAAATAGGCTTCTGGGAAATTGAGGTGTGGTAGAAGTGAGCTGTGATT
The DNA here is from genome assembly GCA_034769755.1 of Odontamblyopus lacepedii. NCBI lineage: Eukaryota > Metazoa > Chordata > Actinopteri > Gobiiformes > Gobiidae > Odontamblyopus > Odontamblyopus lacepedii. The sequence goes on from CM068355.1 coordinate 8,155,575, forward strand.
CGCTGAAGAGGAGGAGAGGGCGGCTGAGACGTGGTTCTGCTCCTGAGCCTAAGTTAATCACATGAACTACATTTTAACTGTGAATCATTTCTTTAATCTATGGAGTGACTGTCTGCTGTGGTTTCAGAAGTAAATTTCACATTCATTTTTCCCATAGACTTTTCAAAAAATGTATTATTTGGAGTTCAAAGACATCGCAGAGGATATCCAGCTTCAAAATGTTTTAAAAACTTAGAGGTTTATTAAGTTTCAGAAACATATTTTAAATAAAGTTATAGGTCTTGAACTCATTAGTTATAATGTAGCTGATTATCCTTGAGCGAGCGTTGGAAATTTTAATGTGCTATTTTTTCTTTATTTTTAATTTTTTGTTTTGTAAGGGTCAGTATATAAGAAAAATGAATGGGAAATGTAGTTCTGGCAGTCACTGAGCTCCACAGAGGGTCACAATCAAAGTCTCCCCTCCAGGCAAAGTAGAAAAATGTAGAACAAGAGAAAGAAAAAAACAGTAAATATAATTCGTCGTACCTTGAATCAGTGTATTTGAGCATAAGTCCTTTTAAAGCATGATGCATGTCCCCACCGGTGCGATAATCTTGTCATTATGGATTGATAGAGCGTATTGTCCAACATTATGACAGCACTTACTATTGAGCAATTTTATATTCATTTTCACAACCGCTGCCTTCAAAACGCATTTCCTAAAGATTATGTTATCAGTGAGAATAAAACCGTTAACCTCCATTTAGGGCCTTGTAGCGCAAATGTCCAAGAACAACACAGAAGAAAAATGGAGCAAAAACACAGATCTGGCTGCTGTTAATAACTATTATCTGTTTAAGCCTCTGCTCGGCCTGTACTGCGAGTCCAAGTGTAGCCTGAGCTGTTCTGTATCCCGCTGAGACTAATGAGAAAGGGCTTAGGACGTGGTGCGGTTCTTTTGACAAATTGAGCCTGTAGATGTTTTTCCTCGTACTCCCTCATATATCGCAATCTAAATCACTACTCTTACTGTAACGCAGATCATTTGGAGCTTGCGTCGGGTGCTTTCCGGGCGCAGCTTTGTAATCCAGAGGCGCATATCCCCGGAGTGAGGTAAGTGGTCAGCGGCGAGCAGCGGATCTGTTAAGGCAAAGAGTCATGATGCCGGACAAAACAATTACTTAATTTTACAAATGATAATGATTTTTTTGCAAGTCGGAGAGTCCCCCCAGGCAAACCAAAATATGGGCCACGGTACAACGCCATGTCAAGGAGTCAGAGGTCTGCGAAGTCTTTGGTCCAGGGACAGCCGCCTACATATTTCAATGCGGCGCTCGGGCTCAGGTTTCCCAGCCAGGCAGCGGCCAGAGACCAGCGCTTCAATTAATCTTACCCTTGTAGCGGCTTATAATTTGCCATTAGAAAAGGCATTAAACCTGAGGGCCTGATTCGGAGCTCCTGGGACCGTGAGGGAGGAGGGGATCGGACGGCCCTCCGTTTGGCCCCTTGGACCCCGGGCGAGCCCCCATCCTGAAAAAGAGACAGGTACTTAAAAACAGGGTGAAAAGATCAGTGCAAAGAAAACAAGGATGATTAATGGGTAAAAATGAGGGCCTTTTCGGTGGCTTTCATCTGGCTCTGATTCAGGTCTTCAGTGAGCCATTAACCACAGGACAACTGTCCGCAGCACAAGTGAGAAATGAAGTCCCAGTGCAGCTCAGCTAATGCTGCCTCCGCTCCCAGTGTGGAGGAGGCACGGCTGCGTTTGGCTCGGACGCTCATGTCATCTCACCATTGAATAAAACATCCACCAAACACTTAAACTCCTCCAAACAACATAATGTGTGTATTGTGCTGCAGGCCGAGTCTGGACATTTCATTTATTTTAGATGCTGCTGTGCATGTTCTTCTGCCTCATGGAAACTAATTCTAAAAGCTAACTTTAGGTCAAGGATTACACTGGTTTCCTCTCATTAGTTCTACTTATTAAATCCCCATTTGCACGTTCCACTTCCACAATAATAATGTGAGTACCAGTAGTTTATTCACTGACAAATGCCAGATTTGTTCTACACATCCAGCAGTGGAATGAAGCGATGAGGAAAGGAAGAACGTCCATAAACGCGTCTGCACATTGTTCTAAACAGTATTAAGCACATAAGCACATCCATCTGCATGTCCATATTTTTTTGGTTGCTCTGTGATTGGTCCAATCTCTACAAAGTCTCAGAAGAGAAGTTTAAGTTAAGGTTAAACAGCTTTTTGTTTGGTGCATGTATCGGGATAATAATGTTCTCACAGAGTATAGTGAACGACAAAGAAAATGACTTGGTAGGGCCATGTTTGAAAAGTGTATTTATAAATCTATTTGTTTCCTTGAATAAAGTATTTGAAGTGAAGTTTTTGGTGCTTTTCTTCCAGCTCCTGCTTTCGTACACATCTTTAGCCTGCTGTGGTGCCAGGTGTGGAGCCTTGGCCACAACAAGGAATCCTGACAAGAACATGGAAGCGTTTAGAAGTCAATTTATTTGGTATTCTTGTGATTAATCACTTACTTAGCTGACATGATACGAAACATAGCGATGCGATAAATCCGAACCATCTGGTGCTACTGCAGGCTAAAACAAACACATTAGATCTACACTGGACGCACTGCTGCAAATACTCAAGGAATTTGCTGGTAACATCACGTAGAATGCAAGAAAAATGTTATGAAAAATTGTTTGGGTGTTAGTGTATAAATTATAACCTGTATAATAGAGATCTATGAGCGCCCCTGCAGTCGCCCATTCATTTTCTATGTGTGATTGGTTGTTTATGGTGTAATTATTTCCTTTTGTTTTCTGGTGAGCGTCCTGGGACACAGTGGACCATTTGCAGGCACAAAATGACTGTATGTGGTTGGATGAAGAAATACTTGACTCACTGTGCTACTTTCCCTCATTTTCATTGATAATCAAGAGGTAGAAACTAGTTAGACTTAAACTACTACTTCTTCCTTTCACGTTTTTGAAACCAGGTAGCCCTTATTTAACCTTTCCAGCCCGACGGTAGCATACAATACCTGGGAATACGTTTTATATAACCGCGCATAACTTTCCAATCATAAAAGATAGAAACTTACTGGCTCTGGCCCTGGACTTTACAGGAGCTGGTTCCATGACTGGCACCAGGAAAGTAATGAGTAATCACACTTTTTTTTTTGTTTTTAGGGCAATAAGGACATTTTTAGTTTACTTACAGACTTGATATTTTACACTATTGTAGCTAAGGCCCTAAATTAAGCTATTTTTAGGTCCAAAAAGTTGTTTATGCATGTTTGCTTTGTGTTTTGGATGAAAGAGTTGAATTTTGTTTTTGGGGTTTTTTTCAGTTGTTTTTCTGGTCCTACAGCTTTTATTACAGCCATATGACACAACTACAGCAGCAGATTTTGAAATAATATGTTGTACTGATAAAAAAGGATGTATAACACTTCATTAGGGGGTCAAAGAGGGAGTTTTAATAGCAAAATTAAGAAGAAAAAAAAAACAGGCGAGGACAAATGTACTAAAATTGCCCTTAGATCTGGAAGGGTTAAAAAATATACATATATCATTGCTTTTTTTTCTTATTTTTGCAACTCAAAGGAACACTGTGCAGCTTTTCTGGCGAAGGGTCCGCTACTTGCTTGCCTCCATCACAAGAGAAACTAGCAGGTTACAGGACTACGCTACATTACAGTTCAGATCTGTGGAAAGTCTCCCCTGTTAACAGAAGGAGTTATTATATTTTTGAGCAATAGAAACACCTGTAATAAACAAACGCTAGATGGACGTGTTTAATGTCCATGGAACATTCCAGACCAAGCAATAACATCTCCATGGAGACAAATAAGTAGGGGGCTTTCCACCAGAAAAGTTCCGCAGTGCACCTATAAGGCCAGTTCATGGTCGTGTGTCAAAACGTCTTTGTCTCTACCACCTCTTTACGTACATTTCCAGTACTCCGCTCAGTATATGCACTGAGTAATAATGTGTTTTATGCAGCTTTGCACACATTTGTTTAAGTTTTACAGAAACAAACCTTAAAACCGCATGGCTCATTTGCATACACTATAAGCGCTGAAACAAACATCTTGTGAGCTGATGTGGTCACCTTCAGTCGGACTAAAGGACAGGACTCAGTGGAATATGAGTGTTCTTTCTGTGACAGAGGGATGTGCTGCTGATGGTGAGTCTGTTCTGTGCGTATGTCGCGTTGGAGATGGTTCCTGTTAAACTTTTCAGAGTTAACGCGTCCTCGCCCCCTGGTGTTCTGGCGCTGAATTACTCCGCGGAGTATAGACCTCAACGCAGAGCCATAAATCAAAAACGACGGTGACAAGACAATGCCGGCAGAGTCGACGCAGAACAATAATCCCGCCTTTAAAGCAGCACTATGGAAGTTTTTAGGTGAAGGGTCCAAAACCTAGTTCTTCAGGGAATGTTCCAAAGAATGGGATAAAACTTTGTAATCTCCATAAAGACAAGCAAGTGAAAAACCAAGTATTTATCAGCAATAAAAATGCATCTGTTTTTTTCTCCAACGCAATTCTGCCAAGACCTGAAATTCCTTAACCTAACCCAAACCTAACCTGATTGTGACAAAATATATGTTGCCGAAAGTTAACCGTGTGTGACTGTGTGGCATAAAAAAAGAGGCAATGAAAACTGCAATTTAATCAATGAAAGGTAAATAAATTGAGACCATACTGTGGGAAATTTCAAGCAAAAGCAATAACATTTTTTATAAGACAAGCAGGTGGTGGACACTCTGAAAACTTACAGGCAATTGCTTTAATATGTTTCAATGCATCCATGTGATAACAGGACAGTTCTGATGGCCTATAGCTCATATGATTTAGCCGTAGGAGTGACGTCTAACATCTGAACGTGGATATAAATAATATGGCGAGAATGGAATAGCCAGATATCGAGTTTATGTTGTGGCGATTTCTGAGTCCACACCTGGTCTCAGAGTGAAATCAAACCTGCGCTGAACTCGCTCGACCGCTGTTCCGTGAGATGTTCAGGGTCATCAGACAGTCGCAGGGAGATGGAGAATCAGCTCTTTTTCTTTTTAATGTTTTACAGGTCTGTCTATGACAAAACTGCACAATATTTTTAGGTTTAAAGTTTTGTTTAGTCAAACTCAAAAACCATAAGTGATGATAAGAACTTATAAAAGAAAGTAGCATAAACATTTAGTCATTTATAGCAATCCCTAAGTGGTGTATTACAATATTATCAAGCCATTTACCTTACTGTAGAATATGTATAAATGCTAAATAGTTGACATTGTTTTGATCCATGTCATTTCCCCTTTTTAGTTTGCTGCTACAACAAAACAAGAGATACACAAGTTTACATGGCATTCCTGTGATTGGGAGTTTTTATTATTATATTATTACATTGTTTTTTGTCGTTCTTGTTTTTTATTTTGTTTTTTTCTTCAATAAAAATACCAGTTATTGAATTAATGCAAGATACATAGAGTTTATGTCATATTGTCATGTTATCAATATTATCCATAGTACGGAAGCTGGGGCGCTCGTAACAAATGCAAACGGCGCAACAAAAAACCACAACAAAAAGCCACAAAACACCAAAAAAAGCCACAACAGAAGTCGCCGCAGGACTCTATTTTCTGACCCAGAAGTGCTCACAACAAATACGAACGCCACAACACAAATGGAAACGCCGCAACACAACAAAAAAAGTCACAACACACCAAAAAAAGCCACAGGAGTCTAAAGTTTCCTTCCTCTAAACAAGCAACATAACTGTAGCGCTGTAACAAAATAATTCAGTAAAATATACCAAAAAAATACAGAAGGTAGGGGGGGTTCACAACGAATGCAAACGGCGCAACACAAAAACAAAAAGCCACAACACACCAAAAGAAGTACAAGCGAGGATCAAGCAGGAAATTATTTACGACGGTCAGACAGTGACATTGATCCTGGTCATACAACAATAAATTACTTTTACTTATTTTTCCAACTTTTCCACTTCTTCGTTTCTTTACTTTTCACATTCTTCTTTTTCTTCTTCAACTTTTCCCACTCACTTCTCGCTTGATCCGTCGGAAAATACAGTCCCGCAGCCACTGTTTTTTGATGTGTTGTAGCTTTTTTCTTGGTGTGTTATGGCATTTGTTGTGTAGTTTGCATTTGGCTTCCGTACCATAAAGACCTTTAACACATCACGGAATACGTTAACTTATCATTTATGAAGGTATTTTATTACAATAATTTTTCATAATACAAATTTTCCGTTGTAACTTTGGAACTTGGATGCAAATGTACCAATACGTGTTACACCAAACGACAACTGAAGGCAAACAGTCATTTCCGTGTGCCATAAATACCTCATTTGTGGCCACATTTCTCATGCATTGAATCATTCACCTCGCCTGCGTGATTGTGCTGGTAATGCGTCGTAATCACTGAGCGTTACACCATTACCTCTGGATTAGCACTCACCAACTCCTTTACAAGTCACTGTTTCTTTAAGAGGATCAATAAAGCAATCCCTCTCACTTATGTTTTCCTTGTCCACAGCAATCAGCCCGGGCCTGATTAAATAACAGCAAATTAGCTGGGTGGAATTTATCTTGGCTAAATTGAGTTTCTTTCACCTCGTGGCCATGGGAGACTGGGCATCGCCTGCTGGGACAGAGAAATAATCATTCATTAACCTTTGACCTGGAAGGAGTGTCAATGGAGGCGCTCAGCTGTGTGTTTTCTTTGCTCACGCCCCCCCCGAGCACATGCACGGCCCGCAAACCACAATTTACACGCCGGCGCTCAAACTTTATTAACCTGCTCGCTGCTCACTTGATCAGCAGCTGGAGCGAGGTAAAAGGGCTGTCCAGAGGGAGGGTTTAGCTGTTTTTCTTATCAACTAAATAAGACTTTACTTAAATTAAGCCATGCTACACGATTTGCACAAAAGTTTTAGGTGCTTTTTCATAATTCGTATCATTATTGTTCTTCATGAATAATATTACGTAACAAATAAATAAGGATTTACCGTAAATACAATTGGTAAATGGTCACCTTTCCGTTTTCAGGGCACTCAAAGCACTTTATATCAAGGAACCACTCACACATTCATACACTAGTGTTCGCAGACACTGGGGGAAAGGTGGGTTAAGTTTCTTGCTCAAGGACACGACGACAGTATTCATCTGTCAACCAAAGCGTTTTATGTTGAGACCTTTGGATAAGAGGACAAACGCTCTACTAACTGAACATTACCTGATGAATCAAAGTTTTATTTTGTTCAAAAAAGGTGTGGAAAGTTGAGTTGTACTGTCTTATTGAAGGGCCACTCAACAGAATATCTTGTTTGGAGGCTGAACGCTTATAAACTGCATTTATATCTTCTTTGCAATTACGTTTAATATTCAATATCAGCTGTTTTGACCGCTCTACACAACTAAATGTTATGTTCTTACATCTGACCTCCGTCCTACAGCCTTACCCTTGAACCGTTTTAAACATACAAAGAAATATAAAAACAGAGACGGTGAGAATGTGGTTTTGTTCAAAAGTTAGTCCAGGTCATGGGAAATACCGTAGGCTTGACACACTAACATTGGCAGAGAAGCGTTGGCGGTCAGTCTTTTGTGAACATATTACTCCGGTTGAATTTACGAAGTGTGACGAGCTCAAAGCGATGCCGTGTACATCACCTGTCTCTGAGTACACCCTGTACTGTAGCATTGCCCTGTGGACTCTGGTTTGATGTCTTCATACGCCGTGATGAATGACTAAAGGCTTTTCCTGCTCACCACATGGATCTCTGGCTGCGGAGCCATGCGGCCGATTTATAAGCGTGCTTCCTGCTCTCAAGAACGGACAGTCACAAATCATGCTGTATCAGTTTTCTCTCGCCAAGTCAAGACGGACTGTATAACTCTGGACAGACTGATGTTAATTGATCATATCATATCTTTGGAAATGCATTCACAGTGAAAGGAAATGTTTTTCTGTTTTGATTTATTTTACGTAAATTGGTTGAAATGAAAGATCACTTCAAGATGATGTCTGTTACCAACTCACAGCCGACTAAAGACAAGTTATATAGGCATTTCTTTCAGATATTAAAAGTATGTTACGCACAGCTGACTCTTGTGAGCTTTAAGTCATGTTAGAATGTTGTTACCTCATCAAAAACATACCCAGAGATGTGTTTTGTTTCATTCACACATGTTTAACCCTTTATATTAATAGTCTGATACATTTTAAAGCTCAAAATGCTTTGTTTCACCTTGCAATGTCATTTGGATGTACTTTTCACGTTAACAGCTACCTGCCTGGGAAATACTGACAGAAGCGAGCCTGCCAATCTCCCCCATCTCCCCCTCTGATCACCACAAACACACTCCGCTGTTATACTAGGCAGGATGAGTGAAATGTCTTGACCTGTTTCATCAGCCGGTTTTACTTCGTGTAAACTGTCTGACCTCGCAGCATTAGAATTTGTTCGCTCGACGGTAGGCGGGTACTTTTTTTATTTAACCAATCGCTGTGATTTGGTCGTGACGTCTGTAATGCGCCGGAACGCTCAGTGGAGTCCGAGTAATTGCGGCACAATTACAGTAACAGTAAATCCCGTAGGAAGAAGGGCAAGAACGGACTTTACTCTTGATAAAATTCACCAAACTTTCTCTTTGCTCCAGCTTTAAATCCTCGATGTCGGGAATCGTTGCCAACACAAAATGTCTGGCTTCATCTATATCCATCTCGACCGCTTTGTTTACTGTTTACTGCACCACAAAAGGACCCAGACAGACGCTTGAGTTTGACGTCAGGGCTTCACAGTTCTTCGCTGATTGGCCAGTGCGCCGAATACAACTTCTGGGGTTCTTGCAAACCACCGAGTGTGTTCTGATTCCTGACCTAGACGCTGGAGAGAAATGAAATTGAGCGGAGGCACTAGGTGGCACCAGCCGGACTGGAAATGTCTTACCTAAGGACACAATGATTCTCCGGGCTTCAGGTTGGGGGACTGCTGCTCTGAATGCTTGACCCATTGTCATCCCTAAATAGATAGATAGAAACAGATACTGCAAAACATTCTGGCAAAGGACTAACATGTCCATGGTGATCATCAGGTGACACTTTTGGAGGTTCTAAACTCTTATTGTAATGCAGTTCTTTACTGTATGTGGCCATTGATCGTCAAGGTTTGCTCAAACATCAACTTGCCGGTGGCCACAAGCAAAACTCAGACTATTCTCAGACTCAGGTCAGAGAAAATGTTATCGACAGTGGAGAAAAAATGCTGAAGAATGGAGAAGAAAGTCCAACCGGCAATAACTGGTCTTGCGGGCACAAAGTCCATTTCGACTTTGCTGTAACAGAGAAGTGCCCCAAAAGCTAATAAAGGAGCATGGCATCCACGGAGAGCAGGGGCCAGTTAGTTAGTGTTGGCAATCACAGCACATCGACCCTGGATCCAGCGCCGCAGTTCGGATCGATGAAAGTCATTCTCTAACCGTGCGGAGGGAAGCTGAAAAATCCTGATTCGTACTCGGTTCTCTTCGTGCCCCCTCCGTCTCGCAGAAATGTCAGGAGAACAATAAATGTATAGAAGGTCATGGACGTACTAACAGAGCCGCACGAGCTTTCATTACATTTGCTGTTGGCTATAGCAGAGGCGCTCGGGCAGGGCTGCTGACATTTGGTTTGTTTTTACACCGTGTTGAGTCTCACACTGGTGTAGCTCCTAATAATGTCACAGGGAAAGATCTCGGGGCATGTGGCTCCACGGCTGCTGTGCACGGGACAGGAGTAGCTCTTGCAACCTGTGATCGATACAATATATGATAAAGAACACTCACATGAACGTAGCATGAATCCAGGCTACTTCTGATTGGATTTGGGGCCTGGTTTGTAAGTTATATTTTATTTCAGCCTGTGCAATTGTCATATCTTATTGTTTATTTGGTGAGAAGACAACATAAAGCTACTGTACATTAGACAAAAAGATGATTTCTAACCTGTATACTCACAGTCACGTACACACTCGTGCTTGAACTAGAGCACAGAATTTGAAGTCAATGGAAAATTCACCGCTCAGTGTTGGCAAGCCGCTACTACAGCTGCCCTGGGGCATCTGCGGCATCAGCCCCTCCAACCATAACCAGCGCCTGCACAGCACATTCATACTAGGCATACCCAGGCCCAGCATTGCTCAGATTTATGTTTATTTGGACACAGTAGTTCACACATTACAATAAATATAAATAAATAAATATAATAACAAAGAGCAAAAACACCAATAAATTCAAAAGAAGTAACAAAAATAGCAAGGGACTGGTGCCAAATAAGACATAAGTATTGTGTATGTATAAGAAAAATAAAGTTTAGTTTAGTCTTTATTTGAAGGGACGTTAAGTACAAAGACAGAGATGTTCTGCACCAGATTATTGCTAAACAGCTCATTTCCATCTGCAGTCCCTAAAAATATAATATAAATATATATAAAAATATTATTATTATCCATCCATCCACCTTCTCCCGCTTAATCCGGCTGGGTCGCGGGGGCATTTTGCTGCCCAATCCTCATAGCACCTGAACCCCCCTATGAACCCCTCTGCAGGTGGTGAACCCACAGGAGGATTATTATTATTATTTTAATTAATTAATTAACCATTGCATTCACATAGCGCCTTTCAAGATACCCAAAGTGCTTTAGAGTTCATTATTCATTCACTTGACACTCGGTGCTGTAAACAACTATTGTAGCCACAGCTGCCCTGGGGCAGACTGATGGAAGTGAGGCTCCAATCTGCACCATCGGCCCCTCAGACCACCACCAACACTCACACACACACACACACGCACACACACACACACACACACACACACCACTTTCATACTAGGCAACGTGGGTGAAGTGTCTTGACACGACTGGAACAACAACTGATTTTCCCAGTGTCTCCCATCCCAGTACTAACCAGGCCCGGCTTTGCTGAGCTTCTGAAATCTGACGAGATCAGGCTTTGATAAACTGGTATGGCCAAAAAATAAAATAAAAATATAGAAATATAGTAGTATAGTATTAGCTTCTGAGAACAGATCAGGCATTGTTAAGGAGGTATGGCTGTTAATTTTATTACTTTGGTCATAGGGCTCCAATTTTAACCTGACCTCACTTCAGTTTTGCCAGTTTTACAAGTGAATTTACACAAAAAAAACCTACTTTTAAGCAAAAAAGACTACAAAACAGGTCACACGCTAGTCATGCTACATCTAAACCAGAAAAATGTACCATAACAAATACTGACACTGTTTTACTTAAGCTACTACAAAAATTAAACCGTCAAAGTGCATTGTTGACACTATCTTCTGCTTGTCCTCACTGTGGCTTGTTGATATGAAATACTACACCCTTGTCATTCTTGTTCGATCATATGAAACATCCCAAATCAGTTATTGTCCTCGAGCAGCAGTGGGCGTGAGGCTTTCAAAGGGAAGTGATCCACAGAGAGCTCCTGATAGCGCTGCTTAATAATGCAGCACCGTGAGATTAAACGTGGAATTTGCCGAGTGCGTTATTAAAAGGCAGAGTAATTACTTCAGAACTGGGTGTCACCACTTCAATAAGAGCTGCCTAATATGGTTACTGCCAGCTCACATGTAATTGCACAAGATGAACAATGGGCCCCTCACAAGGACGGCTCTGAACAGCAGATTCGATAAGAGCCAACTCCCCAAATGATAACTGCGATCTGATATGTGCTCTGACAAACACTCCGGCTCTGGGGGCTGCTGCTGTGTCGCTTTCAATTGCCAAAGAAACTGTAATATTTCATGTTTTTCTCTGACAACATATTCAATTTACAGCAATATCTTTTTAATTACAATCCGAGATGAATGGGGTGTGTTTTCTTTATTGTGCGGAGGCACGTTTACAGCAACACCTATCAAAGTAGATACTGTATTAGTGGAAAATTGTACCAAAATGTATTACTTTTATATAGTTTTAGACGTAGAGACAGAGTACGACTAGACACTGCACAATATGGCCTGATGCACCCTTCAGCGCTGTTGCGGTTTAGGAACATCAACACTTTATCATCCTGGTTACAAGGACCAGGCTTTAGCATTGGACAATTAGGGTTTTTTTAGACTGTAAACCCGAATAAGTTACCAAAACTCCAAAAAATTGAGGCAATCGATTTTCTCCATTATTTTAAGTTGATGAACTTAAAAGTCACAATCTTGCAGAACTTAAAAGGTCAGACTTGCTACTTGTACCTTTTGAAAACAGCTGAATTAAAAGTGCTCATTTACCTCAACTCAAATATTTGCAGATAATAAGACTCAAAGTTTTCTGTTAAGGCAATTTATCATTTTGAAATTGTATTCAATGTAAACCCGAACATTCAAAGTAATTAGATTAAGTAGATTAAGTTGTGCACACTCAAAGTTTTAGAAATAGTCCTACTAACTTAATTATGTCAAGTTGCTGTCACATGTTCTTCTTTTTGAGTAATTTTAACTTTTTTTTTTTTTATTGAAGTGAACTATTGTGGGTATAATTGAGCATAACTTTAACACATAAATGAGTGACAACTTAGTAGAATTAAGTCATTAAAAGTCCTGTTATTTATATTGTTTCAAATAGGGATAATTTAAAAATAAACTTAATTTATAGAGTACACGCTAAAATACAAAACGACTTCAAAATGATTGAGTCGCCTTAGCAGAAGAGTCTTATTATCTGCAAATATTTGAGTGGAGGTAAATGAGCACTTTTCATTCAGCTGTTTTCAAAAGGTACAAGTCGCGTGTCCCACCTTTTAAGTTCTGGAAGATTGTGACTTTTAAGTTCATCAACTCTATTAAATTTTTTTGAGTTCTGGTAACTTATTTGGGTTTACAGTGTAGCATGCACTGTATAAATGAAGTTTATTTTTAAAATCATCCCTATTTGAATCAATAGAAATAACAGGACTTTAAATGACTTAATTCTACTAAGTTGTACCTCATCTATGTTTTTAAGTTATGCTCAGTTATACCCACAATAGTTCACTTTAATCAAAAAATATTTGGTAAAATTACTCAAAAGGAAGAACATGTCACAGCAGCTTGACATAATTAAGTTAGTAGGCCTATTTCTAAGCCTTTGAGTGTGCACGTCATCTATGTACTTACTTTGAACGTTCAGGTTTACAGTGATAGGTTGAAGAGTTAAACTATGTAAGAAGAATTTACAAAGTCCAGACCGTCACCCATAAGAGGCTAGTGCGTAGCAGCTTGCCTGATAAACCAGTCCCTTCTCTACATTCTGCTTGAATCCAGAAGGTGAAATCCTCTTGAGACGATCCAACCTTAGCTGCTCATTTGTAGCACGTGTCTGTCAAATGTGGAAGACAACAAAATATATAACTTTTTTTTACTTCAGATAATAGGTTGATGATAGGTCGGTGCTTCAATTGTTGATTCTGTAAAAATCTGTGCTGTTTCTAAGTGCTTTGTGTTGTTTTTACCCCACTTTTTACATGTTTTTTGGATGGGATTGGACCGTGCTTCTCCGATTCGTTAATCCGAGTGTCAGTCACATCCTCTGAAATCAGGGAGACAGGATGCACATCTTCACATCCACTCGTCTTTGTAAAGTTTTGTCAAAGTGCGTGGTTCTCATGTCTCATTGGTCTGGAGAGCGTCATTGGCCCTCAAAACCACACAGGTCTCACAGGAGAAGTTTCTGAATTCTCAAAGGAGCACTCTGATTGGTGAAGACTTTCCAAACCCTTTACGAGGAAGTGAATCACAGTGTGGAAGCGCTCTTGGACGTGCCGGTAACTACGCTCATGCTGTGTTCAAACAGGAGAAATGTTCTGCACCTGTTTTCTATGCAAAGTCTATGTAGATGTGCGTCTGGGATAATCTAATAGTTCTGAGTTTTCGTCACGTCCCAGGTTTTTAGTCGCACCCTTAGAGTTGGAAAAGCTGAGTTTCAGGAGCTTTCAATCCCGTCTGCCACAGATTTTTTATTTTTTTTAATTCAGGGTGACAGCTTAGTTGGTGCGCGTTTGCCTACTGATCCGAAGGTTGACGTTGCAATGCCAGCTTCACAGAATGATGCTGTCATTGTGTCCTTGGGCAAGACACTTAACCCATTTCGCCTCTACAGTAGTGTCTCCGTACACTGGGGTATGAATGTGTGTGTGAAAGCCTCGAAGGTGGAAAAGCACTATGTAAAAATGTAACCATTTACCATGACCACTTAAAGGGATAGTTTGGGTTTTTTGACATGAATCTGTACGTCTCCGTCAGCAGTGTCGTGCATCAACACTGACTTACCTCCCGACAGCATCCGGTTCGCGTCCGCGTTCTTCCCTAGTTTCGGGGCTGACAAAAGTGTCCGGCAAGTTGGCTGGAGTCACAAAAATAAAGCGTTTTTCTTCTCAAAATAATCGCCACAAATCGCTTGGTACTATTTTCTCTCCGGTCATATCACTGCGCGCTGCCACCAGTTTATGCCGACATGGTTCCTCTCCCTAAATAGGACTGGGGTGTTATAGGGTTTGAGGCTGCACTATGATAAAAAATAATAATAAATACATTCTAATGGAGTCTAAAAACTTTTTGACGCGACTGTAGAGGCTCATCAAAAAAGCTGTTTTTGTTCGGTTGTTGACTTCACATGGATTTAACACCAAAACGTCCCCGGCGTCCATTACAAAGCACATGTTACAAATTATAAATAAAAATAGAATCAGCAAAATCTAAATGCTAATCTAAATGTTCATTTACCTCCAAATAGATAGAAAATCGCAAAAAAATTGCATTTATACTTTTTTTCTTCAGGTCCTAGGAGGATATAAAAATGTGAACTTTTGCCATGACCACTTCATCAGAATTCATCAAAAGCTGACCACCATCAACTTTGGAGTATTTCAGAAATTCAAAAGGAAAAATGGTGTTTCTTAAACCGAAAAATCTAGTTCCAAAAATTCTTGGAAGTAATAAAATAGAAAGATTACACAATGCACTGACACACACCTCTTACAAAGATATATGTATTAGCAACAGTTGTGCAAAGGCCCTTGTAGACCTCAGCTCATCGGACGGACGGAGGTGCATCGGCGTCTCCCTTTTACCCCAAACTGCCCTTATCAGTCCTTGAGGGTACTTTGCGTACACCCATATTAGGACTGGACTGCCTCCCTCTGCAGGCACTCCATCACGAACAGAGGGAGTCGCTACCAGATGGTTAAACAAACACATCGGCCAACTGCCCATAACTCAAATCCACTTAGCACCCTGTTGTCAACATGTCTCTCACCCACTCCTGCACGGGGAAAAAGATGGGGGGGAAAAAAAAGTTCCTGAGTTGTACAAATCTGCACAAAATTCCTGCAAGGCGTGTTTAATTTTAATCACCAGGACTATCCATCGTCAACATTTAAAGCTCCCCGGTTCTACCTCGCCTCCCCCAGGTGAGTTGGACTAAGGAAGAGTAATACGCACCGAGAGGGGTCCCCGATGAGGCTCGGGTCCCGGGGAGGCACCAACCAATCGGGTCGAGGGGTTGAAGAGTTTGGAGGTCAAGAGGTTGCGTAATTTCCCCCTTTTTTCGCTCTGGCCCTGGCCTCGTAGCACGTAAAGCCTCAGAGGTGTACTTGAGGGGGTAATTTATTAGCGAAGAGCTGTCCGGCGAAGGAGCACAAAGCTTAGACTCCTAATTTCACTTTTGGCAGAGGAGGTAAATTATAAGTGCTGGGTGTATCTCTTATCTCTTGTTCCTCAAAGCAAACCCGGGCTAATGTCTTTCCTTATTGGGGACCCATGGGTTATCTCACAAAAATGAATCGCTTCCTAAGTATATGTTTGGATTGTAGGGGCGCCTTGTGGTATTTTTAGATATGGCTTCATTCGGTGTAAGTCGGTTTATTTGTAGGCTCTGGACCACCTAAAACTGCAAAGAAAAATACATCAGTAATGGATGAAGTTCTCAATTTTGTTACTTAAGTAAAAGTACAGATACTGGGGCAAAAGATTACGCAAGTAAAAGTGTCACAGGAAAAAACTGACTTAAGAAATACTATTGAAGTACCTCTTTCAAAATGCACTTTAAAGAGTAAAAAGTGTACTTTAGAGTACTTTGCTGATAGTTTTTCAACAATTAAAGCATCAAATGTGGTGATTTTGACTAAGAATTCAACTGATTTTAAGTGATTCAATTGATTTCTTAGCTGTTTTTGTGTATCTTGTTTGCTAAAAGTTGGAATATTAACGCAAATTAAACATGCTAAAACATAAGTCTCAGTCATTTCAGCAGGTCTCAAACCCTAAAAAAGTACTTTTTAGTTTTCAGTCCAAATCTAAAATGTAGTGGAGTAGAAAGTACATGTGCATGTGCTCGAATGTAGTGAAGTAAAAGTAAAAAGTATGCACAAATCTATTTAAATGAAGTACAGTACCTAAAAATTGGATTGTACATTTACATTTGTACTTCGTTACCTTCCACAACTGGAATACATTATGGAACGAATCATTGCTTATCCATTACATCTGGAGTGAGAGTAAACCCTGATAGACAATAATCAATATCTCATTTTATTCAACACCACATAGAATCCAGAAACTGATTCGTATTTGTATGTTGTTCTAAACGTTTTAATGTGAATAGGCTCGTATGCTCAGCTCTTGATACGTGTGGGGTCAGCACCACATATGTTGAGTTGGTCAAGTTTTAATACCAGATGCTCTTCCTGCCAAAACCAGCCCCTGTGACTGTGATGGAGTGAACAAAGTGTCTTGCCCCGGGGCACAACACGATGACCCAGACAGCCTCTGGTGAGCGGATGGGCAAACACTTAACCCAAGTTTGTTTTTCGCACTGATTAAACATATTGTTAGCCTACTAGCATAATTATTCCCTATAAGAAGACATTGTTTTCTGGAAAAGAGAAACAGAAATGATCTTAGTCCAGGAAATAACTGAGACTGTTTTTTGTTTGTTTGTTTGTTTGTTTGTTTTACTGTAAAAATCTGATTAACAAGCAACAAGCCATTGACACCTTCAGATTCACCTGGGGGTGAGCAGAATGTCCAAAATTTGGCCAAAAAAATGGCTGTTGTGCTCTTTTTTATGTGTAAATAACAACACATTACTGTAGAATCTAGACTCTGCACAACTTTATTGCACTTCAGTATTTTTTCTTATAGTGTAGTAAGTTTATATCATTTTATTGCACTTGATCACCTCTTTGCAGCTACATTTAAGCAGTGGTGGAAAAGTAAAAGTATTATTATTATTGGGTTAGACGTGTAGAAAAGGCTGAGCGGGTTTTTTTTTAAATAAATTCATAGTTTGAGCAAACAAAAATATGCAAATAAAAACAGGTTGGAAAAACGTTTGTCGGTCGTTTCTACTGAACAAAATTCAGCACAAATTTTCATCAATATCACAACATTTGAAGCTTTATTAGATCTCAAAATCTATGTGAAATACTTTTACTTTTTACTCTTTAAGTACATTTTTAAACAGGTGAAAAGCGGGGGTCGCCTCTCCACAGATCTGACTTGTAACTTGGTCTGGTTTGATCTCCATAAAGACAGAAAGGTTTAATACCGTGCAGTGAAACATTGATTGATTGATTTTATTCAGCCATATACAACTTGGTAAGATAAACAATATGACAATAGTATCACCTTGACCGAAAAGGTAAAGGCAGAAGTAAAACTTACCGTATTTTTCACACTATAAGTCGCAGGGTTTGGGTGGTCCTGGTCCTGGATGGACTTATACTCAGGTGCGACTTATATATTACATTTTTCACACTGACAGCCTATAGACCAAATATATGAATCGTATATATGAATCAAAAATGAAAAAAACAAATCATTATCAGTTTTTTCATTTTGGTTTTAGAGACAAATAATAAAGAAAAGAGTTTTGTTTTCTTATTTTTGGTTCTATATTGAAAAACAAATGAACAAATGATACGCGGATTGTTCTCTTTTCGGTTGTTTTTATTACTATAACTTATATAACTTGCCTTTCAAGATGAAACGTTGGTTATTGGTCTCTGATTTTATAAAAAATAAATTTCCCCCAAAAAGTGCGACTTATACATGTTTTTTTCTTTTCTTTTTCATTACGCATTTTTTGGCTGGTGCGACTTATAGCCCGAAAAATACGGTACTTATGATGCCAAACCTATTTACAAAAAGAAATAATTAACTTTCTCCAAGACAGCAAATGTATATATACACATTCATATATACATATACACATATACAACACGTTCATTTTACCTTCAACTAATCAATGTTTACAGGGGAAAATAAAAAACACAAAAAAATTAAGAAATAAACACCAACACAGACAACAAATAAACAACTTTCCAGACAAAGCAATAACATTTCCGTGGAGAAAAAGTACACAATGCACCTTTAAATAACAAAATCGAGTACTTTTTCCACCACTACACAACATTTAAGTGCATTCGGCGGCTCTTGTTTTTCTCAGACTTATCTCGTCGGAGCTATTTGGACAAGTGGCATGACTAAGTGAGCTGAGGGTAGCTGCCAGTGTATTTTCTTTCGTCGTGCCGATGGTTAAAGCGTTACAGCTCAGGTGAAGAGGTGAAGTGATAAGCGTTATCACAGACACATTATGGTTAAAGGCATGGATAATTGACATGCACGCCACCAGTGTCCAAGACCGGCCGCACTGATGACAGCCAAACTGCACTCGACTGCTGGAATGCTTTCGCCGACACAGGAACATCAAAAGGCGCTCAGCTCTGTCAATCTAATAGCTCTGGATACAGATTTATTGGCCCGCTCGGGTCCAAAGAGAGATGAGGGGGAAAGCAAAACCAGATTTGCTCTGCCATATCGGTTTCTCCTCTGTCAGTCAGACGCTCACAAGAGCACTCAGGAGCAGAGGGTGTGAGCTTTGCACTTTACATTTACTCAGTTCAAGGCGGGGGTTTTTGTCCATGAAAAACGGTTCAGTAAAGGATACCAGTGACTTACTAACAACTGCACTTCTCCAACCATATCAGCCATATCTAGTATACGGCTATGTTTTCACACGGCAAAAATAAAATCTAGTTAAGATGACTTGGATTAAGAAAGTTCTACCATGATTTGAGTAAATTTCACTTGATAAGTAAAATGATCTGCCAGTGGAATAAGACTTTTTGGACTTAAAATATGAAAATACATCTTGCTACACTTAAAATAAGAAAAACAACAACTTTTTGCACAGAAACAAAATCAAATGTTGCATGAATTAAGAAAAAAAAACACTTCCACTGGCAGACCATTTTACTTGTCAGGTCGAATCTACTCAAATAAAGTAAAATGTTCCTAATTGGAGTTATTTAAACTTACCTAGATAATGTTTTTTTCCAGTGTAGTATAATTTACCTTAACCCCTTAACGCCGAGTGTCACAAATATGCAACAAACCGTTTGGATCAAGTTATAAGTGTTTATTTATATAGTGCTTTTCACAGACAGATGTCACAAAGACGCTTTACAGAGGATTATTTACAGAGCATTCTTCATTCACTCCATACCTGGTGGTGTAAACTACTGTTGTAGCCACAGCTGCCCTGGGACAGACTGATGGAGGCGCCAACGGTCCCTCCGACCACCACCAACACTCACTCACACCATTTTCACACCTACAGTGCATGTTTTGGGTTGATGGGGGAAACCGGAGTGCTCGGAGGAAACCCATCCAGACACAGGGAGAACATGCAAACTCCAAGTTATAAGCAGAGATAGAGGCTGCATCATTCCCCCAGTGTCGTTACTGCAGATGCAGAACCTTCCTATGAACCTTAGGCAAGCACTTGTTTCTAGTTGACGCAAATTTGCAACACTTACCCACCCAAATCTCTATATATTTTTTTTGCTATAGTCAAATTAATCTCAATTTACCATCTGCTTAAAGGCAAAAACACAACACATTTTAAATATACTTCTATATAAATTTAGCCATGCACTCTTGTGAGCTTTAAGCCAAGTCAGAATGTTGTTACCTCCTCAAAAACATATCTGGACTTGAGTTTTATTTCATTTGATTAATGCAGCATTACTAGTTTGTCTGCATCTCTAAAGCTCAAAACGCCTTTAGTTCAGTAGAAATATGCATTTCCAGGGCTGACATGACCAAAATGATTCTAGTGAAGCTGTATAGAGCTTAAAAACACAATGGGGCACTTCCTGTATTACCACGTGACATCACAAGGTGGAACAGAGGTTTTTGTTTGAGAGAACTCCTGATTTCTGAATTATACATATTGTGCTGTATAAGTCAGATTTGATTGATTAAATGTCTATTACCATATAATTTTGATATCTAAATTTGTGCACTAATAAATGGATACTGGTTTATGTTTTATAGACATCTAACCGTACCCTATCTAAGGCTCACTGTGGCTCTTATATTTACTCAATTTCTTGTGACCCTTAAAACTATTAGCTCTCTGGCATTTTTGTTTTGTAAAAGTAGCTCACTGGAGGAAAATGTTGGAGACCTCTGCACTATAACAATATGTTGCTGTGTGTTGTGCAAGGTAAAGTTTAATGAAGATAAATGACTGTATGCATGTCTATAGGTTGCAACTATTTAAACAATGTAATGTACTAAATAATGTTCACATTTATGGGACTATACTACATTCAAGCAAATTAGAGATATTTTTATTTATCTTTCACCTCTACCGGTGCAGACTTCAGCATTTGTTAGGACATTTTAGAATAGCTGACACCAAGTAATCCTGTAATGACTCCAAAAAACATGTTATATTTATGCTCATATGAATTCTGTAAAATAAAAGAGCCTGTATTCTTCTTCTCTTCTTCTTTGATGACAGCCTACATCTGAGTACGCACATTTCAGCTTGTGCGTTTATTGCTGCAGATCCAGACTGGCAGCCAAACCATGCTAACATTTCGACCTGTCAGCGCCAAGATGTCCTCAGGTTTGTTTTCTGCTTTCCGCATCTGTCTTCTTGGTCTTTTGCCATTGTCTGCACTGAACCACCAGAGCTACTTTTATCCCACTGTAAATCAAGAGCTTTAACGTTACCTTAGAAGTGCTTTTCCCTATTAGCTTTCATTTGTGCAGTGTTTAAAACCCCAGGTCTTATTGTTCTTCTTTGTAGGTCCAAATGAGTCAATGGCATTTGTAAATCTTTGCAGTTTATCTTCGTAGATGACCCAGAAGTCTTTGCAGGATAAAGCAGGGGAAACTATGTCTGCGTAATCCCTCATTTATCCAGGTAAGTTTCATCGTAAAACAAAAATGAATTCTTGCAACTGGACAAAAGCTTTAAAGAGTGAATATTTTTCACCAAGTAGCTTCTTCAGTTCTGACAGGGTTCTGTAAGTCTTACATCTGTCTGAAGGGGAGAGCTAACAACACTGAAACCAACACACCATAACTGTTATTAGTTAGAGCCTCCACCAGAAAAGTTACACAATGCACCTTTACGTCAATTGAACAACCCTAAGTAATAACTAAGTGGTCGTTTACACAACAACGGTAACGGGTGGAAAAGGCAAAACATTTTGCCAGATGTTCATATCGTTTAGACGGCAACGGCGTTTTGGGGAGTTGAAAACACAAAAATCTGAGTGGAAATCTGGAAAACGCTCCACCCTGTCGTCACCGTGTAAACTGGGTTTTCGTGACCATGGCGTAGAGATTACGTCACAAGCACGAGTCAGTTCAGAAAAAACAAACATGGCAGAGCTTCAACAGAAAGTGACTCCACTGATCACACAGAGTCATTCAGAGCAGAGAAGACAATTTCAACATATTGCAGACTTTTCTGGTGCACCGGAGAAGCAGCAGGACAAGGGTTATACGCAGGTGTTTGGTCTTGGTGGTGCTGCCATCTATGCTCTGGGAGTGCATACTACATTGACAAACTGCAAGTTTTGCGTCTCCGTGTGCAGCAGAATTCCCCAAAACGCTTGTGTAAACATGGAATAAGGGTGAGAATGAAAACACACTTTTGCGTTTTTGCTTCAGACTGTTTCCATGTAAATGTAGCCTAAGACAGATATTTAAGGCAGTGACTTACAGAACCCTGTCTGAAAGAAAGTGCAAACTTCATTGAAACAAACCCTAGTTGTTTAAATCAAGTCTCTAGTCAATTACAGAGAATTAACTACTCTAAGCTGTGAAATAACTAACAATTAAGACATATATTTAAAGACAGTAGACTTGCAGAACCCTGAAGAAGTGTCTAGAAATGTGCTATTCACCTCTAAAGATCTTCTTTTCAATGCTATGACACATTTTTCTCACAGAGCAGCATGCAACCTTTTGTATTCCTATTTATCTCTTGGCCTCTTAAAAACCCTCAGCGTCCCTGCTTAGATAGTGCTGCCAATGCTCGCTGATGTCATCCCCCTGGCGTGCCGTGATTGATGCGAAATGCGGGGTCGGAGGTTGTGGGGATAAGACTAGATTTTTCCTCCCGAAGATAGAGACATCCAAAGGTTAGCGAGACCCAGCGTGTCGCCGTATTTACCCGCCACGGCTCAGTATGCCTCCCCTAACGTGGCTGAAACCCCGCAGGTGCCCGGTTTGATGTTTCGGAGGTGCTCACGATCGGGGTTGGAGATGGTCCCGGTTCTGATTAGGTGTGTCAGCCATCATCGCGCCTCTGTGCTCTGTTCCACATCAGGTCTGAAGGGAGGAGAGGGAAGAGAGATGGGAAAGGGGGATCGGGAGGAGGAGGGGGTGGCAGCCGAAAGACGAACGAGGTTATTGCGAGCACAAGAGTAAGTGTTTCGGAGATAGCTGCGGAGACGTGCTGAGGTGGACTCCGCGGGGAGCCTTGTCAGCGGGCCAGCTCTGTCCCCGACGCTAACCGCTCTATCAAACCACTTCTCCCGTGTTTCACAGCGGCTCACACCTTAAAGGGGATGTTACGCCATGCAAGGATATCTTTGAGTTATTGTGGGCAGGTCTAGAATTTATGGCTGCAATGTAATCCATATGGAGCGTTGATCAAATCCCTGCAAGCATCTGACTCTTTTCAATACGCCCTCTGGTATGCTTAGGTTAGGAGTTCACAATACGGTTTGTCACAATAACAGCGTGTGCAGTTCTGATCAGGAATCAGTATTTGAGTAGTATTTTTCACAATTAGGATGGAGAAGATTTTAACGCAAAGAAATATGCACTGACATTGACATCCGCTGTGATTTATTGCACTTACTGGTGGTCGTAATCTACTTCTGTCCTGGGGTAGTCTTACGAACGTACCTAGTGCCTCCGCTCGATTTCATTTCTCTCCAGCGACTAGGTCAGGAATCGGAATACACGCGGCGGTTTGCAAGAAGCCCGGAAGTTGTAGTCAAACACCGGCCAATCAGTGAAGAGCTGTGAAGCCATGATGTCCAACAAACCGGTCGAGATGGACGTAGACGAAGCCGAACATTTTGTGTTGGCAACGATTCTCGACATCGAGGATTTAAAGCGAGAGCAAAGAGAATGATTTTGAGCAAGGGGAAAGATGTTATTGCCCATCTTCATAGGGGATTTGCTGTTGTGCCGGGATTACTTGGACACCACGTTCCGGCGCATTACAAACGTCACCACCAAATAGCAACGATTCGTCAAATCAAAAAAGTGACCTCCTACTGTTGAGCGAATCTTAATGCTGCAAGATCTGATGAAGGCTAATCTTTAGGGTTGACTGCAGGTATAATCAACTATATCTCTAAAGAAATCAGATGATCAAAAATTGGTCACTAGCAATTAACACACATGATCAAAAATGAAAACTATTGGTCTGTATTGATACTTTGCTGCTGATTCCCTGCAGGTGTAAAGTTAACTATAGGCACTGCTCTGTTAGAAGCTCTATCACTGAAGTTAGACTTAATCTGAGCTTTATTTTAACACATAGATCTGATTTAGTTGCAACTACAACAACGGGTGAGATGATTTATCCTCTTAAACAAGTCCCTCTAAAACAGGATGACCAGAATTTCAAAATAATAATCAATTAATCAAATAATAATTGCCAAAAAACAAATAACAAATGCCAATGTTTACTGTCGGCAGGTCAAAAATAGGGACACCAGGGACATTTCTTCTATAAACTTGGGACAAATCAATGGTTTTGGATAAATCTGCGGGGACAGGGCACACAGGACTCAAAACTGGGACTGTTTCGGGTAAATAGTCTGATCACCCTACTCTAAAATAATATTACAGTCACAAGCTACTTAGCATTAACCAACCGTTTTTCAGTCACTCTCACCTTTTTTGTTGAAAATCAAAACCTAATTGGACCATGAGCACTCGTATTGATCACAGGCTCCCAAAAATATGCTGTTCAAATCGATATTTTAAAACTTTTTTGGCTGTGTTTGCTAATGTGTGCATTGTGTTTCCATGGTAACTGATAAGCATTCTTCCAGTATACTGTAGATACATGTAAAACACCACCAGCGTGATGATAGTGTAAAGTATGAGTAAAAAAAGGTAGGGCTGTCAATGTTAACGCGTTAACTCGATTAATGCGATTAATCACAAAAAAATATTGCACTAATGTTTTTTTATCGCAAATTAATCACACAATTTATTTTGACCTGAAAGGCGGTGCAGGTTATTAGGTCAGTGATCAGGTCTATTCATACACGGATGTGAAGACGACAGATGAGACTGTGACTGGTGCTCAGCGGCAAATTTCCCTTCAAAAAACGACAAGGCTTTAGATAAAACTAATGTAGTTTGCAGATATTTCCACAGAAGCACAACAAGTTTAAAATATCATCTTAAAGCAAAACACATGTTTGATTCAGCGGCAGCAACGACGCTACTTGTACCAACAACAAGCCGAGCACGACAAACAACGTTGGCGACAAACAACGTTGGCAAAGCACACATGTTGTCAACAAAGCTAGCGATAGAAAAATGTCAATAATATAATTTTTTGATAATAAATTGCATTTTTGTCAGAATATTTTGGTCTTTTTTTGAAGAATAATTAACTGTGATTAATTGTGATCCATCAAAATTCTAAAGTGTGATTAATCTGATTCAAAAAAATAATCGTTTGACAGCACTAAAAAAAACACACTGCTGCAACTAATGCCAGAAAGCATCAGTGTGCCAATAATGAATAATTACGGCATTATTTATTTATGATATACACAAAACTACTTGTGTACCACTAATAGGTACACTAATGCCTCTTCCACAAGGACCACCTCCCATTCTGTTTGCAAACTACACCCTATTAAACTGTGAGCTCTATTCCATATACTTAATGCCGTGGCAAAGTCCTCATCAATGTGACTTTTAAATGGCCGGGCTCCCACAGGAGGTGATTATTAGCTCCAGATCAATATCATTTAAAAACAAACATGGGCGCTGACACAAAGTCAATGTTCTTTCTCTGAATGTGTAAATGAGTAAACTCAGCCTTATGCTTTGGGCACATTATTGACATGCTCACAATTAATTAGAGCTGCTTTGGTTCAGTTCATTAAAGGATTACAAAGTCTAGTAAAGTTACAGTACACAAATACTTCCTTCCTTCTCAACCACACAGCACGTACAAGTTTTTCTCTGTGAAAAGACGGGGGGATCTCATTGGCAGCTGGTAAACCACGGTTGTCAACACCGATTTGGGAGCTTCTAATGACACGCTAAACTGTAATTCATGAAAAACATCAACAACTGTTTTTAGGCGACCATATTACGCTGTTTTCTCTATAGCCTGGGGTTCAGTGGAGTTGTGTTTTGTTTCATTCACACACATTTACAGAAGCCAGGAGGGCTCACAACAAATGCAAAGTTGAAAAACACAGTTGGGACTTACTGTATTAGATCACAAGGTTCAACAGGAGTGTTTTCTGTTTGAGAGAAAAACTCAGCCTAGAGTTTTTGTGCTAAACATGTACAGAACCCATGAGGGCTCACAACAAATGCCAATGCCGCAACAAATACAAACGCACCAAAAAAAGCCACAACGGAAGTGGCCACGGGAGAATCGAGCGGGAAATTAATGGGACAAGTTGAAGTAGTAAAAGAAGAAGAATGTGAAAAATAAAGGAAAAGGAAGTAAGTAAAAGTAATTTATTGTTTTGTGACCAGGATCGACGTCACTGTCTGACCGTCGTAAATAATTTCCCGCTTGATCCTCCTCGTTTGGTCTGTCGGAAAATAGAGTCCCGCAGTCACTTCCGTTGTGCCTTTTTTTAGTGTGTTATGGCTTTTTCTTGTGTTACGGAGTTTGTATTTGTGTTGTGGTGTTTGTATTTGTTGTGAGTCCTCCCACGTCGGAAAATAGAGTCCCGTGGTCACTTCTGTTGTGGCTTTTTTTGGTGTGTTTTGGCTTTTTGTTATGTGTTGGTGGTTGCATTTCTGTTGTGGCGTTTGCATTTGCTGTGAGCCTTCAGGGGTCGGAAAATAGACTCCCGGGGCCACTTCCATTGTGGCTTTTTGTTTTGTTGCGGCGTTTGCATTTGTTGTGGCTTCTGTACATGTTTAGCACAAAAACGCTGCATATTTAGGCTGAGTTCTTCTCTCAAACAGAAAATACTCCTGTTGAACCTTGTGATCTAATAGAGGATATACCAAATATGTTTTAAACTCTATACACATTCACTAGAATCATTTGGATTATTTGAAGACTGGAGTCAATTTTGCATAATATAGGACATTTGAACATCTATAAATTGCCAGTGACACGTTTCAGGTTTAAGTTTGCCGCTCAGTTTCAGCACTGCTCTGTCTGACAGTGGTTCGAACCTTCTACCATCTGGTTACGTCGCTAAAATCTCTTCTAAAAATCCATTCTTTCATTATAAAACAGCAGTGTGAAAGCGCCATGTTTGTGCTCCTTTCCACCTGTCCACTAACATGCAGAGGCTGTCAGAGGAGCGCAGAGTCCAGGGCTGCTGCTTTTCACTGTGGTCCTGTGCCGGAAAGTGAACACGAGGCTGGGATTGAGCTGCATTGATCTGTCCCCCTCTGCGTCTCCCTGGACCGCCGAAACCATTAACCTCGCTGCCACTGACACGGGAAGCAACAACACGCTATCTGTGAGAGGTTAATTAAAAATAAAAGCACAAGGGGGAAGGCCAGGGGCTGTATTCACCAGGGAAAATGCACTGACTTCCAAATGAGCTCACTCCAATCGCTGAACGCTTTGTGAGTGTGCGCCGCGGCAGCGATGGAGGGCGTTATTCTAGACGATAGACACCAGAAGACAGAAGAGAGTGTAACCATAAAGATCAGAATACATGTTTATTTATTAGGCGCCTTTCTGGACACTCAGGGTCCAAATATAATCTAAGAGTGACTCAAACTTTGACTAAGACACATTTTATTCATTGATTGATTGACTGAAGGGAAATTATTTGGACACAGTAGCTCAGACACCACAATATAATATATAACAAAGAGCAAAAACGTAATCAATTTTAAATAAGTAGCAAAAGTAACAGGAGGATGGTGTCAAATATATATCAAATATATATTTATATCAAATTATATGTACGTATGTAAGTAAAAGGACCAAAAATATAGAAATATACACAGCAAAAAAGGCCTATCAAAAATAAGAAAAAAACAACAACTTTGAGGTAAAAATGCCCTATTTTAAGTGAAATTCTCTGCCAGTGCAGTAAGAAATTTTCACTTACCGAGTTTTCTTAAAACAAGAGGAATTACGAATCTTGTTCTAAGCAGAAAACACTAGTTTCAAGTATTTATGGCAAGATTTTTCACCTTATTGGTCTGAGAAGGAAGTTAAAGAGGTTTAACCTGGTTTGATTTAATATATAAAGTGCTTAGAATAAGTTATAATATCTAGATAAGATAAATCAGGATGGAATATCTTGAAACAACTCATAAAAATCTCAACTTATTAAGTAAAAAAATCCTAAAATTGATCTTTTAAGATGAATCTGCTTAATTCAAGTCAGTTTAACTATGCTAGAAAATCCTTTTTTGCAGTGTAGTAATACAAATAAATCCTAGCAATATGTACAGACATGACATAGGGTTACATAAGGATGGGTTGTAGGGAGTATTATATGTTACATAAGGATGGGTTGTAGGGAGTATTATATGTTACATAAGGGTGGGTTGTAGGGAGTATTATATGTTACATAAGGGTGGGTTGTTGTATGAAGTATGGTATGAATGTAGTTTGTATCTCTCACTGTTGTGTGGGTAAAGGAGTCTGTGTGATTGTGAGCAGGTCTAGTCACAAATAGAAAAACTAGATGTTCACTTTTATAAATCTAGAATAAATATAATTCTGTGTAATCTATTCCCTCCCCTCAACTTCTGCAGCAACAACTGTCCTAGGTCAGACTGAAAGAACGGCCTCTACCACCACCACCAAGGACTCACTCAGAAATGACATATATAGTTTACCTACATAAGTTAACTGACTGGCCAGTTCTTCCTGCTAATCCAAAAACATTCAATTCTTGGGTTCTTTTTGAAGACAATACCACAGGAGATGTAGTTACCTTATTTATCTCATTTATATGCTGTAAGCCTTCTTCAGAACGAGGGTTGGTGGTGACATGTCTCTCAGATATTGTTACTTGCTGTGGGCGTGGTCAGACTGATGGACCTGGCAGGTCGCTCAGACGGACGCCTCCTGTCGCCCGGTGCTCTCTGGAGGAGGGTCCAGGGCTGTGTAAGAATAAACGCTTTGTCGCTGCTGTCCGTGCCCTGTTTTCTGATTTTGATGGCGTCCCTGATCCAGCATTTGAACTTGTTGTTGTTCTCTGATCCAAAGACTCGTGCCTCGTCCCAATCCATAATGTACTTGGATACATCTTCTATTGTATTGTCTTTAAAAAGAACAAGTTACAGTTCCCTCTATATTCTATTTGACTCTAGAAATGTCTGGAATTGGACCATAGAGCACGACAAACCACCATCCTAACTTGGGATGGTCCAGTCACCCGCGTGAACAAAATATATTATTTCTTTTACCTGAGATAAATACAGTTAAGTGCGTTACTTGTTGATTCTATAAGCTGCTATGTTTGTTTTGACACAAACAAACCATGCAGCTCTCTGATTGGTTGATTCACCTGTCAATCATGGCCAACTCAAATCGGGGCGACAGGATATAGTCCAAGACCCACACGTCTTTGTAAAGTTTTGCCAAAGCGTGTTCTGTCTGGATAGGCAAATACATAAAGTACATACACAAGTCTTCCAATACGCCTGCAAATTATATCAAACCAGCCAATGTTCTTATAATTTTGTTCCCGCTATACATGTAGCAGTCCCACATGACAGTACGCAGGGAGTAGGTTTCCAATTCTAAGGTTTGGGTGCAAATAAAGATACTGCGTATTCTTTATTGACATTGATTCTGCAGGAAATTGCTCAACTTTTCCACTGTCAGTACAAACCTTGAACCCATCTTCGCATCCATTAGTGTCAGTGCGCTTAAACTCTAATATTCTAGCATCTTCTACAGCCCACGATAGCATTGGCAGGTATTATCCAATGAACACCGAGATCCCTTCAGCTCCTGTCAATCATCTGCGCCTTTGACAGCTTCAGGACAAACAAAAGCCTGTGTTTAAATGTCAATAAAATGTCAAAGGAGCTTGGCGTTACGAGGCGGACCGGTCTATTTCAATCTCTCGGAGCTCCCTGGGCCTGCGGACAATGACGCAAAGTGAGCCCAACGTTCCTGCTTCTACCTCCTCCAATTCATACATTCTTTATGATTCTGTTATTGCAAACTCTCATTATGTTCATATTGAAGTCGCCGTGCTTTGGTCTCGATATTGCGCACGGTTACAAAAGACATCATTTAAGAGAGGGCTTGATTGGATTACGTTCTCACAAAGCGATGAGTTGTGTTATTAGCTTGCTGCGGTTGTTTACAGCGTAAGTGGGTTATCGGGCGGCGGCGGCGGGGTGGAATGTGATGGGGATCAGCTTGATAGGCCTGTTGAGCGGTGTTATTGCGCTGTGCAGTCCGGGGAACACAGGGGAAATGATGCTCCTCCTGTCAGCAGCACCGGCCCGTCTCAAGCAGGGATTGTGGGTAATTACTGGCACGCTGCTGACTCAGGACACACAGAGTACATAGGGAGAGGGTCTGGGGTACCACACACACAGATTCACAGCAGGGTTTCTGCGAGATAAGAAACGGAGAGATGAATTAAAGCTCCTATATTACATAAAACTGACTATTGTAAACAAATCTCTCTGATCTGGCCAAGATTTTCAAACTTATATCAGGTTATTCATCTTGTTTTCAGATTTATTATCGACTTACTAGTTCTGAGACGGCTTCATTCTAGTCTAGAGGTTGTTTATTTTAAGAGAACTTGTCAAGTAAAATGATCTTGCCGCATGGACAGATCATTTCACTACTTTTAAGTCATTTTCTGATAGATTTAAGTGTTTATATTGTAAATTTTGGCCAAGCCTTTGTGTACACAGCGAAAAACAAAATCTAGTCAAGTCAAGATGACTTGAATTAAGAAAGTTTTATCATGATTTGAGTAAATTTCACTTCATAAGTAAAATTGTCAGTGGAACAAGACTTTTTGTACTTAAAATATGAACATACATTTGGCTACAGTTAAAACTAAATTGAATGTTTTTCCACTGGCAGATCATTTTAGTTGTCAAGTTGAATCTACTCAAATAGAGTAAAATGTTCTTAATTTAAGCCTTTTTAACCTACCTCGATATTGTTTTTTTCCAGTGTAGTTTTGTCCCACAGTGTGCGCTGGAAAAAAAACAATATCGAGGTAGGTTAAAATGGCCACCTATCGATCTACCTGCTTATCTGTTTCTTTAAAATATTTTGGAAAACTTGAAAAACCTCCTCAGATTTTAATTATAACTTCACGTGACCTTGAGTGTCCAGAAAGACGGCTAATAAATAAATGTCGTTAATATGATAGCTTAGGTTCAGGAGCAGGACCACGCCTCATCCGCCCTCGCCTCTTCTCCAGCGGATCACGCCTCAATTTCCCAGAAGCCTATTCATTGCAGCCTATCCGGGCCACCCAGTTTGTCCCGAATAACTCGACTCCACCCTCCCAACCCTGATCTGTTCACTTACGAGGGGGGTCCCGTTCCTGCTGGGCCATGTGAAGATTGAGACTGAACCCCCCACCCTGAGTCTCAACCCTCCCCACCCGCCTCGTCTCCATATAACAAACTCTTTTCTCTTCGCACATGCGTTGTTGGGGTGGTCCTTTTCTAGTGAAAATGTATTATTATTGTGTTCGCCTCCATGGACCTTAAGCTTAATGCCACAGTGCGGAAGATTCCAGGCATAGTTACACAATGCGGCTTTAAGCAATGTTATAACGCTGTTTCCTCATCAAAAACATACCGAGAGTTGTGTTTTGTTTCAGTCATTCATTCGTCTGTCTGCCTCTCCAAAGCTCAAGATGCTCTTTTCCACCTTGTGATGTCATGAAGTGCTGGCTTTCAAATTAACAGCTCCTTTTACCTTTAGTTCAGTGGAGATTGGCAATTTCAGGGCGAAAATCATCCAAATGATTCTAGTGAAGGTGTATGAGGTTTAAAAACATGGTGGAGCACTTCCTGTATCACCACATGACATCACAAGGTGGAACAGAGCCTTGCAGGCGTTTTGGCGTTAAACAAAACACAACTCTGGGTGTGATTTCGACAAGAAAACAACATTATAAAATAGATCTGAAAATAGCGTGTTATATTTGGCCCCTTTACGCTTTATCTTTGGTGCGGGTTAAGCCAAAACGCTGCTGGAGAAACTGAGGCTTCATGAAATAAATGAAAAATCACATGAGAAAAGTGAGACGACGTGAAAAAATACAATTGTTTAACTTAACATCTCTAAAATTAGAACTGAACACATCTGTACAAGTTCAAAACAAAGTATGTTCTTGTTGACAGTGCCAGAATTTCAATTAGTGTGTGCCAGAAACTTTCATTTATCTCTCTAAAAAGATGAGGAGGAGTGCCATCTGCTCCACTTCCAGCTCATTCATCCACGGTAAACTAGATCTGACAAAAAGTGACAAATGATCAAGGGAAAATTACAGTTTGAGGCTATCACTTGATGAGAACCTACGTATTTTCTATGATCAGAGGTTCGTAGACAAGTGTTGACATTAACGCCACAGAATGTAACTTTTTAACTGAAAATCTGACTAGAAAAAAAACGTTATTTCTTTATTTTTTGGCTTTATTGCGCTGAAACATTTCCAAAAACATGCGTCCTTCTTGCATCACCATAGTCTGTACCTATGAATGGATATAATGAACCTGCGAGCCGCTATGTTCCAAACAGGAAGTGAGCATGGCTGCGCTTCCGGCTCCACCGAGTCCAGCTCCGGTTCACTTTGTTTTGAGAAAAAGTCGCCACTCTCTCCGTCATTCCTGCTGTCAGTCCGTCACACACTACAGGAGAATTTGCCCGATTTTGGCTGCGTTTTCTTCTTCCCGAGTTCAGGGAGGCGTGACCCGACTTTTTGTGTCCGTGTGCGATTTTGAAGCCGCTGCTCCTCGTGTGTGGAATCAGTGTCAGATCAGAACCACCGAACATCAACAACGCGACGGAAACAGACGATAAAACAGAGAGTCAGGGGCAGAGGAGCGACGGACACAGAGACGCAACAAACAAACTCGGGATATAGCGAAAATAAAGACTTTATTACTCACCTAATGTAAAGTGGAACATTTAAAGTGCAGCGTCTCGTCCACATTATCCATAGAAATTGTCCTCCGCAAATAATGACCTCCAGTCCACAAAACTGCACTATTAATCCAGTTTGAAGCGATTTTTAAAAGTAAAAAGGCAAAAGTTGTTCCTTGCATGTGTTTGTTTACGTCCACAGAGCGTAAAGCTGCAGATCAGCGATACTGACTCTACTTCCTGTGGACTTTATCGCTATTAATCTTTTCTGCTTTTAAAAATCCTCTATCTGACGTATTGCTCCACATTTCACAAATAATAACACAGTTTTCACTTGTATCTAAACTACAAGTGCAGAGTCTGATCTTTGAACACTTAAGACTCTCAAAGCGACTCGTTTTACTGTAGACAGGAAACATCTGATGCCATCGCGTTCACGGTCTTATATCCTGTGGTCCACACACAGATCCCGCTGCAGACTTTGTGATCGGAGAGTTTTAGTCTCATAAGTTTCTCCTCGTGTCTGTGGTGTGCCCATTTTGTCGCACATTTAAAAATCGCTTAAAACCGAAAAATCCTGTAGTGTGTAGCGTCCTTTAGTCTTAAAATGTTCGTATTAACCCACTCTATATGATCCCAGTGCTTTAATTTTGCTATTTTCTCTGTGAATGAGTTCCTGGCTCCATATTTTACACTATAACTGCTAGCCTCAGTGAGTTTCATTTGGCTTTGGCTCTTCATTTGGCTATTATACAGACCTTGTGTGGTGCAAAAACTGATTGCTGTTTTTAGAAATGTATGTTACAACTTTTTTTTTTCTTCTTGGCAGATATAAAATTTTAAATCCATTTCAGTTTTTTTATTTTATATATTTTTTTATTTTACGTGCAATGATGTGCCATTCAAATCCAGACATCCACTGCCACCCGTGGGGCCTGAAGAATCAGTCAGACAGAGAAGGCCCATCCTCTCTCCCTCCTCCTCTCTCAGACGAAATCATTCCCGGGTTTATTAGCCTGTGGAAATTGGCTTCAGTGGGAGGCAGAGATGATTTGAATACATGGCCGGGTGTCCGCGTGTTCATTTGGATGTTGTCACTTAGAGGCGGGAGGAGCTCTTGCATTGTGGCTGTGACAGGATTGGCTTTGCCTGTGATGAATGGGCCTGTCAGGCACGCTGACAGCTTTGTGTTCAATACATGTGGATGTACAATACGCTCTGCATCCCCCTGACAAGCTGCAGGCTTTTGGTCCCGATAATCTCCATATCGTTTCATCTGTGGCTGCTTACGGCCCTGTGGTCACCCAGGGCTGAGCCACGGTCCCTGCACTCAAAAATGGAAAAGATATGGAGCATACTTGGAGTTTGAGATGTTTCAATGTGACATCATGAAGTTCACAGTGTCCAGACCTACAGGAGGACGTGACATACAATACATTATATATGTGTCAGATAAAGACAAACCATCACGCAGCTTGAAGAGATGTGACAGAACTGTTAAATAATATAAAAATGTTTCCAGAATAATGTTGTGTATTCATGCATTTGGTATAATTCTGTATTCTAAGGGGATAAGCTACAGAATTGTCTTTTATTCTTGTTTATTGTCCTTTGTGTCCTAATGATTTACCTACAAAACAAACACAACTATAGAATCACAATAGATCCATGTTTTTATATACTTGTTTCACCTAAATCTTAATTAAGAATTGACCATTTGGACTGGGCCAGGGACAGATCTTTACTCGTAAAAGAGTATGAACAAAAATATTGATCTATATTGTTTTTGTAGATGTTCTGGTAAGTTGATGTTTATATCCTTAGGGTCCTAAGTGACAAACAAACAAAGAGTTGACAAGAAATAGTCCTGGTCACAAAAGTTGGGATCATTAGCAACATTAAAAAGTGACTAAATTGACAAAAATGTCCATAAGAAGCCTGAGGGTTAAACAAAGCATTTAGTTCTTTGAGTTTCAGTCTTATGGGCTGGAGGCCGACACTGAACAGGCTCAAAACCTCCTGATAAATCCTTGTTTGTTTTTTCCAGCATTGGCATTCACAAACTGTGTTGCTAACATTTAAAAATGGCACTACTCCTGCCTGAAGTTTTACTGCTCGTGAGTAACAGAAAACCTTATGCTTCTGTGCTGCTATGTTTTATAAAGCCAGAATAATCTGCTAATTTTAAACCCACCCCACATTACAGTGTGCGCGATGACAGCCACAACATGGAAAATGGTAAGTCCATCATAAATTCACTTGACACTGAGGAAATCAAAGAATTTATTCAAGTGGTGTGTCAGGAAATCAGCTCGTGGAGGAAGTCCACGGGTAACTTATAAAATGTCTGTTTGCACAGGCACATGGGGCTGACCACTGCTCGCTCACCTATAGTCCCTCTAAATCCCTAACACACTGCAGGCTAAAGCGCTTTGGCAGACATGTCCCGGCTAAACCACGTCTTAAGTGCGATTTTACCCCAGGAAGGGACAAATAAAACATAGTTAAGGGGTTTGACAGGCCGAGCGGGCGGGAGGATTTCTCTGTGGATTCATCGCTCATGAGTGTGAGTCTTAATATGAACTACTGAAGCTCGCTAAATTATGGGCACTGCGCAGGCCAAGACCTTGCATAGTGTTTTCACTCCCTTTATATTTATGCCTGCCCCACATTTTTCCCTTCTCACAATCTTTTCTGAACATCGAAATAAAAAATAAGCAGTGAGGGTAGCATAATATTACAACCAAAAAGTAGCGTGGACGGAGTGAAGTACGGGAGTCTGAAGGTTAAGAGGGCAAAACAATGTGAAGTTATTGTATTTATTTATTTCTGTGGCAGTGCATATTGGCTAAAAATTGTAAATATGACAGAATTTGCGCAGAAATTGCAGTAAAATTATCATGTTTTATGTCACATTCTGGCTGCTTCCATTGACAACAACAAAAAAATACCACCCAGATTCAGCTTTATCAGTGGAAAAGCCTTAAAAAGCAGAAATTAAAGTCTATTAAAACCCTCCCTACAAACGATAAGGATTTACTAGCTGGATTCAGACATGTTTCAGAATGCACCGCAGATTTAGCGCACACAATTAGTGGCTTGTATTTCACTAATGTGGGGGCATGAATAATTTCACGAAGTGCGTAACAATGGAGTCGTGATGTATGCGCTAATAAAGTCCGGGGTGTTTGCGTTCTCCCGCTGAGTTAATGGGGCCTTCAGCAGCGTCGTAATTTGAAGCATATTTCAGCCGTTAATCACAAAGGAGGTGAAGTGTCGATCTATACAGTAACGTGTCCTTTCAAACGGTCGAACAACCAGGAACGTAACAGCGGGAAGTACAACCAATCATCTCCCCCCTCGCCTCTGGGGGTCTAATCACACGTCAGTTGATTAAAATGTACAGAAAACTGGACGCGTGATAATAAACGGCATTTAATTTGCTTTGAATGACGCGGAGGAAGTCGCTTAAGTAAACCAGAGGATGTTTAGTTTAAAAACAGCCTCATTACGTTGCGGTAAATAAAATAAAATCTCAAATTTGAGCAGCTTCCAACATGGAGTTCCACAGGGTTCAACATTAGGACCAATATTCTTTATCTTAATATCTTTATAATTGATATTTTTTACTGATTTTACCCTAATAATAACCTTCAGCCTACACTTTTTTATGTTAAATATTACTGTTTGTGGAATAGTGTCAGAATATACCTATATATATGACTGAAACAAACTAAACTAACGACAAACATTGAATTTTGAGGAAAAGAGCACTCCTACAGTAGACTTTAAAACCGAAACAAGGAAGATTACTTAAACAATTAACTAATTAAATTAGACTAGACTATGTAAAAACTAGAAAACATGTCTAAAGTCTTCCCTCATTTGGTAAATATGTAGTGAAATGTATGTTCTTGGTTGGATATTTTGTTGTTGTTGAATTAATGTTTAAAGAGGAATGTTGTCCTTATGCATTTCATCAGGAATTTTGTCTTTTTTTGTTGTAATTTTCATCTTTTCTTCATGTTCTGCCACTATATAATTGATATTCTATGTTAGGTTTCGATGATTCTGTGGAATAATACCATTTGTAAATATGAATTATAGTTTTACATGGATCAAGAAGCATTTTTTTTTCTTTTCCAACTTTGTTTATTGAACATTTTTAACATTAACAGACAAACAGAGTGGATTGTATTGAATAGTACTATTACAGGTATTACGGTAATACACCCACCTACTGGCCACACAACCCAAAATAAAAATAAATTAAAAATAAGTCAATAGAAATAGTAAAAAAAAAATAAAATAATAATAATAATAATAATAATAATAATAATAATAATAATAATAATAATAATAATAATAATAATAATAATAATTCTTTAAATAAAATTGATAGTAATAATAGTAGTAGTAATAGTTTAAATTACAATGTCAAACAATAATAATAATAACATTTTTAAAAGTAGGGATGCAAAAGGAGGAAAGGAGTTTATCAAGATAAAAAGTTACACGGGATAAGAAGAGAAGAAAGAGGATCAAGAAGCAATTTGTGAAGAAAAGTTAAAAAAAATATGTTGAAAATTACAGGAAGTAAAAAGTTCCATATTGAAAACATCAAACTGGGAAGAATTCTGTCCAAAAGTTTAGCACAATTTACACGCAAGAAACACATTTTTGGATACTTAAACTATTATTTAAACAAGGTAAAGGTGTTTTTCTTACATTTGTATTCGTCAAATAATAATGAGTTTAGTTTTGGCCCAGTGTATTACATGGTACAGTTATGCAATTCCCTAGTGTGTTGTAAAAACTCTTAAATATAATGAGCTTAGCTGTGTTTTAGTCAAGTGAGTGGTTCAACCTGTCGTCAATTATTTCATATAAATATCTAAATAACCTTTCCAGAGTGTTATTGCCTCGTGTTATTTAAAACCACTGTCCGTTTCACATGCCGAGTCACTGGGAGGTGAAGTCTAACCCTTTTCAAATATCCAAATGAATCTCACCGTTGTTATTGCAGAAGATTTAACAACTCATTCTTTAAAATCCAGCTCCAGAGGTGCTTGGCAGATCCCGGGGCATTTATTAAACCTCGTATCCCAGCGTGAGGACACCCCATTATTCGAGCACTAATCAGGATGTGAGGTCATTTCCAAGAGCGATGTAGATGCGCATGTTGCTTCATTATTCTGGCCTTGATGATTACGGAGGGCTCCCACGGGGGACAAAGGTAATTGAGCCCGTGTTATCTTATATATAAAGCGAGGGTCGGGGGGTCAAAGCGCTGCGCATAATTCAGCCCGCTCCACGAGGTCGCGCTCGCGGTGGGAAACCAGCCGCTCCATCCGTCTCGGGTAAAGTTGATTGGTCCGTGGTCAGCAGTCCAAGTATTAGGAAAGGTTGGGGAGTAATATAATCGCAGAACAAGAAATACATTGTGTTCTAATGTGAGGGGAGAAAAGAGGCATGAACTCGCTCGGGTTGGTTTGGGGTCGTGCTCGTTTCGAAACTAAAATCGCTGGAATAATTGTACTAGAATTTAAATAAAAAAATCAGTATCTAGATAACTTAAAATGACTTAAATTAAGAACTTTTTCCTTTATTTGAGTGGATTCAACTTGACAAGTAAAATTATCTGACAGTGGAAGAAGACTTTTAGTGCGTAAAATATGAAAATACATCTTACTACACTTAAAATAAGGAAAACAACAACTTTTAGTGCTTAAAATAAGAAACAAAATTGAATGTTGCTTGAATTAAGAAAAAACTCTAGATAATTTCACTTGTCAAGTTGAATTTACTCAAATAAAGTAAAATATTCTTAGTTTAAGTCATTTTAACTTACCTAGATATTGTTTTTTTCCTGTGTATCTGTATAATCTTGCACTACACTGGAACAAAAACAATATCTAGGTGAGTTAAAATGACTTAAGCTAAGAATATTTTACTTTATTTGAGCAAATTCAACTTGACAAGTCAAATGATCTGCCAGTGGAATAAGTGTTTTTTTCTTAATTCAAGCGACATTTGATTTTGTTTCTTATTTTAAGTACAAAAAGTTGTGTCGTAAGATGTATTTTCATATTTTAAGTAGAAAAAGTCTTGTTCCACTAGCAGATCATTTTATTTGTCAAGTTGAATCTACTCAAGTAAAATGTAATTTCATTTCATTTCATTTTAACTTACTTAGATATAGTTTTTTTTTCCAGTGTACAAACATGGCCACAGCTAAACACGACTTTTTTCCACATATTTAGCTTCTCATTGACCGTAGTGTAAAGATGTAATATATTTACCACAAAAAACAAAATCTAGTCAACTTAAGATGACTTGAATTAAGAAAAAAACACTTATTCCACTGGCAGATCATTTGACTTGTCAAGTTGAATTTGCTCAAATAAAGTAAAATATTCTTAGTTTAAGTCATTTTAACTCACCTAGAGATTGTTTTTGTTCCAGTGTAGTGCAAGATTATACAGATACACAGGAAAAAAACAATATCTAGGTAAGTTAAAATGACTTAAACTAAGAATATTTTACTTTATTTGAGCAAATTCAACTTGACAAGTGAAATTATATAGAGTTTTTTTCTTAATTCAAGCAACATTTGAATTTGTTTCTTATTTTAAGTCCAAAAAGTTGTTATTTTTCTTATTTTAAGTGCAGCAAGATGTATTTTCATATTTAAAGTAGAAAAAGTCTTATCCACGGGTAGATAGTTTTACTTGTCAAGTGAAATTTACTCAAATCACGATAAAACTTTCTTAATTCAAGTCATCTTAACTTGACTACATTTTGTTTTTTGCCGTGTGTAATAAAATTTCACTTTTGCTTTCTCCAAATGTAAATGTTTCACAAATATATTTATACAAATCTTTACACCACAGTCAAGGAGAACGTTAAATATGTGAAAAAATAAAATAAAATAAAGTTCTGTTTAGCTGTGCGTATATCTGTAAAGTTTTAATTTCTCACTCTTCTCTTTAAATGTTTTTTAAAATTTTTTAAACCTCAATTTACTCCTTTTGAGCAGCAGAAATGGACCCATCATATGTACAAGTGCCTTATACATAATGTTGCTCAAACTAATGCCAACTTTATGGTGATTATTTGTGTTTTGATTTGTTTGTTTTGTGATTTCAATGTTCTTATTCTGTAAAGCACTTTGAATTACTTTGTGTGGACTTAGACACGGCAAAAAACCAAATCGAGTCAAGTTAAGACGACTTGAATTAAGAAAGTTTTACCATAATTTGAGTCAATTTCGCTTGACAAGTAAAACGATCTGCAGTGGAACAAGACTTTTTGTACTTAAAATATGAAAATGTATTTCACTACACTTAAAATAAGAAAAACAACAACTTTTTGCACTTAAAATAAGAAACAAAATCGAATGTTGCTTGAATTAAGAGAAAAACACTTCACTTGTCAAGTTGAATTTGCTCAAATAAAGTCAAATGTTTATTTAAGTCATTGTAACTTACCTAGATATTGTTTTGATTTTTGTTTTAATGTCAATTTTATGGTGATTATTTATGTTTTGATGTGTTTGCTTTGAATTACTTTGTGTAGACTTAGACAAACTTTACTGATCCACAAGGGAAATTATTTGTGTACATATTGTGCTTGTAATATAATGTGAGCTTAATACTAACTGATGTGGTTCATTTTGTAAAACGCACAAATAGTTCGACAATAGATAAATTACTGTTCGAGGGAATTATCACAGACGAGAAACTAAAACTCTACATTGTGCATCATATCTGGGTTAAAGACGCCACTTTATTTAATTCTTACATGTAGCTGATCATAAAAGAGCTTAAAACTGCAGATAATGTTTACATACGCGCCAAATCTGATCATAATCTGATTTCTGCGGTTATCCGGTTATTGAAAATGCCATGCCATATATCTCATGTGCGTGATCTGATTTCTTTAAGACTATTCACACCTATGCAAAAAAAAAAGAGGACAGACTAATGTGGCCAATCTGATCGTTCTAGTTACCTGATTTTTTCTGGCTATTTAACCTACATTTCCGTTTAATTCATGAAGTCTGAAATCCTTCGTGGTATTAAATTAAATATCTTATTGTGTGGTCTAATCTATACTCCTGCAGACAGTCATAAAAAACACTCCTGGATATATTTACCCTAATGAAATGTAATTTGAGGAATGAAAATGTAATGTCACTGTTGTGGTTGGATCTGAACTTCTGCTCTGGGCGACATCGTGATATTAATGAAGCAAAAACTCATCATTACTGAACCACATATTCTGTTCTATCGCTATTGCACCATTTTCCATTTTTATACTTTGTCTTATAAACTGTTTTTTTCCCCCAGTGGCCATAACCACCCATCCACCTGTGTGCAATACTTAATATAGTGCAATATTCTAACTGAGTGCAATGATTGTGTTGCATTTTTGTATGAAAAGAGCTCTATAAATAAAGTTTGATTGATTGACTG
This sequence comes from Odontamblyopus lacepedii, assembly GCA_034769755.1. Classification (NCBI taxonomy): domain Eukaryota; kingdom Metazoa; phylum Chordata; class Actinopteri; order Gobiiformes; family Gobiidae; genus Odontamblyopus; species Odontamblyopus lacepedii. The sequence continues at coordinate 8,196,712 of CM068355.1, forward strand.
ATTGATGTTTTGACTAGTTGCAATATTTAATCAGAGTGCAATATTTAATCACAGTGCAATATTTAATCAGAGTGCAATATTTAATCACAGTGCAATATTTAATCAGAGTGCAATATTTAATCACAGTGCAATATTTAATCAGTGCAATATTTAATCACAGTGCAATATTTAATCAGAGTGCAATATTTAATACTGTGCGATATTTAATCACAGTGCAATATTTAATCAGAGTGCAATATTTAATACTGTGCGATATTTAATACAGTGCAATATTTAATCAGTGCAATATTTAATCACAGTGCAATATTTAATACTGTGCGATATTTAATACTGTGCGATATTTAATACTGTGCAATATTTAATCACAGTGCAATATTTAATCACAGTGCAATATTTAATACTGTGCAATATTTAATCACAGTGCAATATTTAATCACAGTGCAATATTTAATCACAGGGCAATATTTAATACCGTGCAATATTTAATCACAGTGCAATATTTAATCACAGGGCAATATTTAATAATAGTGCAGTATTTAATACTGTGCAATATTTAATCACAGTGAAATATTTAAAACAGTGCAATAGTTTGATGGAGTGCAATATTTAAAGCAGTGCAATATCCTCCTGAGTGTTGTAGTCTTGGGTGTCCCAGCTTTTTTATGTCTTGCACTAACACTAGTACTTCTTATTTTTCCTATTTTCCTTTGCTACTGTGTGTAAATGTACCGCGTATATGTCTGAGTTGCTTTTCATCTCATTGTGCATGTGTATAGTGTGGATTGTATAGTGTGGATTGTATAGTGTGGATTGTACATATCGTTAGTCTAACAGCAAAATTGCTTAAGAGTCATTTTTTTGGCCAAATTGTGATATCTGCCTAACTTTACTGCTGCATCACCTGCAATCAGTGTTGTGTCTTTCTTGTTTTTGTAAACTTCACACATCTGGTTGAACTTTCTGTTACAATATCAATAATATAAAAAATACCATGTGGTTGCTAAAAAATGTTTTTTTTTTCAAATATGACTTAGGCAACTATGCTATTAGGCTAACGATATGTATAGTGACAATAAAAGGCATTTTATATCCTCCTGACACTGAGTTAACCAGTCGATCTTTGCAGTGTTTTGAGACAGACTCTTAATGGGGAGACTAGATTCCTCTGCCTAAATAGAGCTGGGGGAGAATATGGTAACTAAATAAGTGTTTATATGTCTTTGTATTTGTATAGAGCTTTTAACAGACATATGTCACAAAGAGGTTTTACAGAGCATTATTTACGAGCATTATTCATTCAGGGTATTATCATATCCAGGATAAAGAAAATGAACTCAGTAGGAGTTAGTTTGTAGCTGCACTATTATAAAAAAAGAAATTAAAAGGAAGTGAGGCGACTGTAGAAGCTTGTGAGAGAAGAAAAGTTGTTTTTATTAGGTTGTTAACAACACCAAAATGTCCCCGTGTCCTTTACAGAAGACATGTTACAAATAGACCCTTTTAGCATTAGTAAACAGTGATGACGTAGCCTCGGTTGCGCATTTTGGCAACAGAAGTACGGCAAAACTCAGCAGCTTGTCGAGCTGTACGAAAGGATTATCGTCAAAAGATCGAGAATATTTCCTCAACGAGCTGAGTTTGACAAACGGTGTCCGACTGCCAGATCCTCGTGCGATCAGTGAGTAAAACTTTAAAACTTTAGTCCGTCGGTAGAATATCGATTCTGACAAAAACACACAGAACAACCAGACATTTTGGTGCTGGAAATGTTTTTATCTCCATCTTCTTCTGTCCGTGTTCAGTCTGAACGAACCGGAATGAATTGGGAACAATGACGCTTCCGTTGCCAAAATGCGCACGCAGCTTTTGGTCTATTATCAATAAAAATGAAATTGACAAAATCTGAATGCTAAGGTGTTGATTTACCTCCAAACAGATAGAAAATCACCAAAAATATATACTGCAATACACTTTTTTTAGCCCACCTTGTCTCTGTTGGTCCATACTTACCCTAAATAGTCTTTGACCTCCCCCAGTACCCGACTGTACTCCCCCGCGACCTTCCATCAACTTTTTTTCCCTTTCACTTTTCCTTTTGGGTGTATTTTCGTTGCATTAATCCCGCAGATCAGGTGGGTTTTGTCAACGTGTTAAACTTTAATACTTCGGGTCATTTATCTTTACGGTAGAGCCCGGGTTCTGTCAGCGACCAGACGAGCCATTTCCTCATTTGGGTTTTTTTTTTTTGGGAGAGAAGGAGCGCGGTGCAGAGGAGCGAGTCAAAAAATATAAGAAGGTTGGAGGGGTTGGGGTAAAACAGGGGGGGTACTCGGGGTTTAATGAAATCCTGATGCCGGAGAGGGTGGGAGAGAGTGACTACGGGGGGAGTGAGAGGAGAGGTCGCGACATCATACCATCCCCTCGCGTCTCCGGAGAGGTGCCTTCACTTAGTCATTTATTTTCTCTTGTTTTAAGGTTCGGGCTTGGGGAGGGGGCTGTGTTGGGGAACAGCGCAGCGCCCAAGTGGTCAGGGATAGAATTGCAAGTGATTAATTTGTGGAAAGGCCCCCCTGGACTTCGGTGCGCTCGCACAAACGCATTCGTCTTCATTTGCCAGAGATATGTACAGTGACATGAGAAAATGGGGCTGGGGTGAGGCCGCGAGTCCAGTTTTGTTTTTTTGTTTATATGTATTTTCAAATGTTAGAGTAAGGAAGTAAAAAAAGAGTAGTAAAGCATTGCAGTTTGTCAGTTTCTTCACTGACGTTTGGGGAAAGGCAGCATAAGTCAGCGTTATCTTCGAAACCAAATATAAAGCAATGTTTGTGTAATATAGTCAAAGAAAGTAAAAAGTACGTAACTTTCTGCAGCTGGCACATTACTGCATGATGGAAATAGATGAGCTTTAATATTATACAAATTTCCAGAGTGAAGATGCATCTTTTTTTGCAATATTCACAACCAAAATAAAAAAAAAGGCTTTACTTTAGTTACATTATTTGGCTAAAAAGTGACACTGTGGCTTTAAATAAACAGTTTTCCCGTGTAAAAATGGGTTTCCAGTCTCTATCCTCAACAACTTTTCCAGCATACATCTATTTATGTATTTATTTTGGGTGAAAAATGACCAAATATAAAGCAATATTTGTGTAATATAGTCAAAGAAAGTAGTGAAGATGCATCTTTTTTGCAGTTTGCACAAGCAAAATGAAAAAAGGCTTTACTTTAGTTAAATTTTTTTGGCTAAAAGTGACACTGTGGCTTTAAATAAACAGTTCCCCACCATGTCAGAATTGGTTTCTAGTCTCTATCCTCAACAACTTTTCCAGTATAGATCTATTTATGTATTTATTTTGGGCGAAGAATGACCAAATATAAAGAAATATTTGTGTAATATAATCAAAGAAAGTAAAAAGTTTGTAATTTTATGCAGCTGGCACATTAGCTGCATGATGGAAATAGATGAGCTTTAATATTACAGGCAAAGGTACAACATTTCCAGAGTGAAGATGCATCTTTTTTGCAGTTTGCACAACCAAAATGAAAAAAGGCTTTACTTTAGTTACATTTTTTTGGGCTAAAAAGTCTAATAAACAGTTTTCCTGTGTAAAAATGGGTTTCCGGTCTCTATCCTCAACAACTTTTCCAGTATAGATCTATTTATGTATTTATTTTGGGAAGAATAACCAAATATAAAGAAATATTTGTGTAATATAGTCAAAGAAAGTAAAAAGTGCGTAACTTTCTGGAGCTGGCACATCACCTGCATGATGGAAACAGATGAGCTTTATGATATATTGTAATATTATAGCCAAAGGCACAGCATTTCCAGAGTGAAGATGTGTACTTCTTGCAGTTTTCATTTTAAACACAACCAAAATAAAAAATAAAATAAAAAAAGGCTTTACGTTACATTATTTTGGCTAAAAAGTGACACTGTGGCTTTAAATAAACCGTTTTTCCCGTGTCAGAATGGGTTTCCAGTCTCTGTCCTCACCAACTTGTCCAGTAAACTATTTCTATTTATGTATTTATTTTAGGCAAGTAAGAAATTTGCATTATTTACACTGGAACAAGGTATTATCCATATAACATTCGTGAAGTAACAGGTATAACAGCACCACAAAAACATATTTAATCCCATCCCCTTCGTCTAATTTAACATAACGAGCTTCTTTTTACATTCTTCAGACATTTTACTTTAGTCCAGTCCAAACTTTCTTCATCAAGGGCCACATATTAAAACACAGAGCAGCGTGAGGGCCGATCCAGGGTCACAGACTGAGGGTCAAAACAGTGAATAATTCAAATCTGTGCTTTTATAACAGGTTTGAATCACCCTCCAGACCTTTGTTCAGGCTTAGACCCTCAAAAGGACACACGAAATTTGCCTGATCAAGGTAGATTTCAAAAAAATGCAGTAAAAAGTACTATTTGCAGTAGAATGGGCCAATTTACCTGCATTGGGTGAGGACAAAGAGCCACTGTTATAGCTTAGAAACATCAGCAACATTTCCATTTTAATGTGTATATTTGACAAGGACACGACACGAGCAATGGGCAAATAATATAACGTGTGCAGTATATCCCCTTAACACCCGAATTTACATATTAAAAAGAAACGTTTTGTGTCTGTTTTTGCCTTTAAGTAGAAATTAAATTGAGATTATTCATTTGAATTTAGCAAAAAAATAACAATAGGGCTTTGTGTATGTTGCAAATTTGCGACGACTAGAAACAAGTGCTTGCTAAACGTTCCTAGGAAGGGAAAGCAGCCACTATCTCGGCCTATACCTTGATCTAAAAACGGTTTGTTGCATATTTGTGACACTCGGCGTTAAGGGGATATATAAAATACAAGTAAATGTATTTATTTTTGACCATAGCGTCCCTGTTTTTGATTAATTTCCAACTCTGCAACTCTAAAGACGAAATTTAGGTTAAAACTGATGCACTAAAATATGCAGAATTGCCAAATAAACCCTTAAAAATGCAACCCATTATCTTAAAAAAAGACTGAAAACCTAAAAATAGAAAAGAAAAATAATAAACAGTAGTGGCATAATGAAAAGACTGTAAAGATTGTGTTAAGCCTATACCACAAATGCATGTTTATAAGTACTGACAGGAAAGGTCCACCGGCCACGTAAGCTTGCATATTTTTCACTAATATTTGTGCTGCTTCTGTTCTGTTATTTTACTTCAGTCATTTCACTAATGCTTTTCCACTCTGGCCCGTTGCCATGCACAATAGTGATTCCTGTATCCGATTCCAGCCTCTGCACTAATTACTCATTAATGAGACTAATCAGGAGTGGACAAAGGAGCATTGAGTGTGGGGCTGTGATCCTGCTTAAACCTGCGGATCATGTCAGGGCCCCGGGGGAGCGTTAGGACCCGTGTCTGCTGCTTGGTGGAGGGAGGGGGCAGGACCGCGTCACTGCTCGTTTCATTGGTTTGTGACTTGATTTTTTTTTTTATACCCCTTCTGAAGCCAACTAAGTAGAAACCAATTTGTGTATTTCCACTGTCTGTAAAATGAATTATTTGTCATTATTTTTGGTTTATTATGATTGTTTATGTTACATTTTTTTCATTCTTTCAGCTGGATCGATGTCTGCTTTGTGGAGACGTGGTGTTTTGGTTTCGTATTCTGGTGGAAAACGTGGGAGAATTAGGCCTGTTTGGGTGGTAAAGCCTTTTTAACAGAAGGTTTTGTTCTGTTATAGAAATAATAAAATGGAAAAAGTATAAATGTTGACCCTACTTTTATAAATTGTGTCACTTTTTTTCAATTTAACCATTTTTATGCTAATCCAAAGCAAATGTATTAGATTTGATATGCTCTATTACATTTTAAAAGGTGTCATAATGTAAGATATTCATTTAGGGTCACCATTTTATCTGATTTTGTGTTTTGTGAGAAATATCTGTGTTTGATTGAGTTTAGTTGAGAAGAGAATGACGGTAATAACTGCTGCTAATATTTCTGTCATTTCCAAGTCCTCATAATCCGCGTGCCCGTGTGGAGGAATGCTTTGGATGGACGACAGAAGCCAATCAGAAGTCATCACGTCATAACGCAGCGGCCGTAAACAGAGCGTGACGCCGCCGTGAGGATGAACACCTGCGCGCGGGCCGTGCGCGAGCTGATGGAGCCACTTCAAACTGTGCAGAAGCCACCTGCCTCACCACCACCACTACTACCCCACTACTACCCCACCACTACCCCACCACCACTACCCCACCACTACCCCACCTCAGCACCGCCTCAGCACCGCCTCAGCACCGCCTGCCTCTCCGCCTCGCACCGCTGTGACGCGGGAGGAACAGGATATGTGGCTCGTTATAGAGTCGCGCGCACCCCTCACGCGCACGGAGCAGGTGGATGTAGCTGAAAAACAGGGAGCGTGGGGATGGGACGTACTAATGGGCACGTTTGTTTATCTACACTGTTTAAGCTGTTTCTAACTTATTTTGATCATTATTTCGTGCACGTTGTTTCCACGTGAATACGCGCTGCATTATTGTCCTTACAGCTCATCTCATCTTCCAATATTACGCTGCTTAACACTGAGCGATCCTTGGATAAAAGTGCTTTTGCGCACGTATTTGTATCTCATTTTGTCTCCCGCATTCACTTTAAGCGTCCATGTCCTTGATCCGGTGGTGAAACAAGCCCGTGCGCACGCGTCTATAGGTCTCAGACGCAGCGCGGCGGCTCCAGAGCGCACAGCTCCAGAGCGCACAGCTCCAGAGCGCACAGCTCCAGAGCGCACAGCTCCAGAGCGCACAGCTCCAGAGCGCACAGCTCCAGAACGCACAGCTCCAGAGCGCACAGCTCCCGGAGGCTCTCACAGCTGTTTGGACTCATTTAACGGGGCGACATGCTGCGCACTATCTGCGCACAGACACAGCATTTCAATACTGTCCTGATGTAAAAAAAAAAAAAAAAAAAAAAACTATATAATAAAAGCAAATGTATATAAAGGACGTGCTTGATGTTTATTTAATGTTGTGTGCACGAACATGCAATAAAATCCATTGCTTTTATATATAGACCTATTATTATTTCTCATTGTAAAAAATATATTTCTTAATTTATTTTTGTGGGTTATTAATAGGCCTGTTGTGGTCAGCAAAATTGTAAATTGTAAACATAGAGGCCTATGATTATAGAAACTATAGTCGGGGCCTAAACTATTTGAAGGCTAAATTTATTCTACATTGCCGTAACAGAAATGTCAAAAGTAGCTACTGACAATATGTGAAGATTTGTTATATTTTAGATCATGTGCATATTATGTATTTTTTATATATTTTATATAAATTTACTTTTATATAAATTTCTTTTAGTGGACCTGAAATAAATGCAAAGTTGCAAATACTAAATCGGCCTACACTCATGAAAAAATATTTCAAATCAAATCTAAAATGGTGTTGGACGTAGGGCTTCGTTTTTCCTTCATAGAAAAATGTAGCCTTCACTATGTTGCATCCTCCCTGCCCTTTGACGAGCGGATTAACTCGGATAAACCAAATAAAAATAACACAACCGAGTATAATATGTTATTTGGCCGTGTAAGTGTCCAGCGAACATTAGACAGTGGGTATCCGCAGCAGCAGTCTCTCTCTTTGGCCACGGTGCGTTAATGTAGTGATTAATGGCTGACCTTTGCAGGGCACTCTCGCTGTTTGTGGAGCCTCACACTATCGCTGTTTGGCCTTTGAGATTTTCGGGAGGAGGGACGGCGCATAAAAGAGTCTAATTGATTATAAATGCTGCAGAAAAATAAACCTCTACCGGTGCCGGGCCCTTCGCCTTTGAAGGGGAGCGGGCCGCTGATAGGAGCTCACGGCGAGGCGTATCATCCAATTAAAAGCCGTCTGGAGCGCTGATGGATGATGTCAGCTGCTCTGGTTCTAATTAACGTTCAAATTAAGGCACGAGAAAGAATGGAAAAAATCTACGACCTCAAAGCGCATTGGAGGAGCTGCGTTACAGGATCAGAGCAGAGCGCACGGATGGACTTGAGCCAAAAAAGCAAAACGCAAAAGGAAAATAGTGGACTGCTATCGTGGTCAAAAATATTCCACGTTATGTGATATTGCTGGAATTTTATTTTGTTTTATGTGATTTAATTTCAATTACAAGGTATGTTTATATGTAAAAAAAATAAGCATGTGGCCTAGACTAGTTTTATTTTTGTGCGTAAAATGTGCTAAAATATCTATAAATTCAAATCTGATTCATCTTTACGCACACAAAACCGTGGTCTGCCCTCCCCGTGTCGTGTGCGTAACGGGCCCAGCCTCCTCCAGTCCCCGAGTACGAGGCCGGACCTCCAGGGCGCCTAATAGAATGTCCTGCTGTTTTAGAGCTCTGTCCCTAAACCAGTGTCACCATATGCTGCTGCTGGCACCGCTGCGCACTGCTCCCGTATCCGAAGTGCGCACAAGACGACAAGACTGGTTTATCAAACACAATACGCGCACTGGATTTCACAAGGCATTTTATATACACCTCTTATAAAACAGAACTGGTCTAATCCCATGGACAACTGTGTTCTTTCTTTTCCAATTTACCTCTGAAACCCTGACGGCGCCATGAAGAACTAGAATCTGTTAATGGCACAACGATTAAAAAAAACAACTAAGCAAAATTACGTTTGTCTGCACCAAAAGGTTGACGTACCTGTACGTGCTCCGTTTCCATCCTAGTTTGAGATTTAGACTCCAGCTCCCTCCCGTACGTGCTGCGTTTTTGCCGAGAGCCGCGGCTGTAAGTCGATTGCTTTGGTGCTCAGAAGTGTGTTACCTGCAGGACAAGGCATGAAAAGGGGCAACGTGGGGGAATGTACAACGCAGTAAAACGCGCAATAAAGACAATATTTTGATCAGTGAGAATCAGCATTTGATTATTTTCAATTTACAAAGAGATGCGCAAGAGGTACAAATAGCTCTGTAGCTAGATTATTAAAAACAATGATATTTCTTATCATAACAGTTTAAAACGACGATTTTATCTTGGACACAGTCGAAGAAAACTGTAGGTAAAAGTGAACTTAATATTAAATGTACGGACCTGAAAATAAAACAATAAAAATACAACTGCAAATTGTATTAATTTAAAACACTGAAGAATTTTTAATGTGCAGTTCAAACAAATGGGAGTGATTTTATGCCTTTACAACAGCGATATCATGCTAACATGCGTGAGCCAAAAGAAAATAATAAAAATGTAAATCTATCAGCTGCAATAAGGCACACGCATGAACACTGTACTTATTCCAATTGCCATGTGTTCTGGAGCCAAATTCCCTCATACTGCGCCTCTGACGCTCAGTGCGTAATTACGCATTACCACGACCAGGACGGACATTAAAGTTTTTCCTCAGTCAGTCTCCTCGTCGCTCGTGGCTGTAGCATGTTTAACTGGGCTTTCTGTTTGCAGCGGAACGCGCCAGCAGAGGGACACGCGCGCGCACGCACACAAACATCCAGAAGCGTGAGACTCCTCCTCTCCCTCACGTCCAATTAGTTCCTAGACTCCGGCCCTTTAAGACGCAGCAGCGGGTCAGCAACTAGTCTAGTGTTTCTCTAATTGAACTTCGCCCAATCAACAGGAACTCGTTAGCGGTGGCTCCTCTTCTCCGCGCTGCTTGGTCGGGACAGGCTTTTACCCCATTGGAAGCACTCTCCCCTCCACAGTGGGACACCTCCTAAACCGCTACATGGAGCTCTGCGCGGGACACTGAAGGAATACCGCCTGTTCCCAAACTCCGCTCGAAGCATGGTTGCAGCGAGTTGGGTTTAAACTTGTCTGCAGGAGAATTACGACGCTTGTGGGCACGTCGGGGGCGAACTTTTTTTTTTTTGCGAGTGTTTGGGGACTGCGATGACCTCCAGCAAAGACATGAAGGCAGGGTCTGTGTTGCAATCCAGTGGCGAGGAGCGGAGAGCGAGGGCGCCGTTGGATCAGCTGCCCCCGCCGGCCAACTCCAACAAGCCGCTGACGCCTTTCAGCATTGAGGACATTCTCAACAAGCCCTCGGTCAAAAAGTCCGTGGCCAGTATCTGTCCGCCGCGCGTCCTCGAGAAAGTGACGGCGCCCAACGCACCGAGGAACGGCATCAGCACGCCCTCGTCCCCGCTCTGTGCGCTGGAGGAACTGGCGAGCAAGACGTTCAAAGGCCTGGAAGTGAGCGTGATCCAGGCGGCAGAAGGTACGCTTTTATGTCTTAAACGCGACTTTTATTAATGCGTACACACGTCTCACGTTTGGTTACGAAATAATGCGCGATAATGTACAAACTGGCGCAGCTTTATTTTGGCGTTAAAATAAATATGCGTGTAAATGTAATAAGCAAAATGAGGCTATTTATGGAGAAATAACTCCTTAACACTCCATAAAAGTGATATTAAAATACGATAATTCACTGGTGATGTTGTCAGACTGTTATTGGTGCGCTCTGATGTGTAAATAAACAGCGTGGAACTGAAATAAAGTTATAGAAAATAAAACAACTCCCTTAAATTTGATTATAAATTACGCATGAGTGTAATTGGGTTTAATCATCAAAAATGTAAAGGCTATTTTAGTAATAATTAAAAAAAATAAAAAGAGGATGTAAGCAGAATCACGCTGTTAAACGGAGTTTGATTAATTGGAGTTTATCGCAGGAGTCATCAGACCATTCACATAAATATGATTTATTATTTGAAAAGCACAGGAGAAGAAAAGCTCGACAAAGGGAATTTGGTTCGGACAAAAAAACAAAAAACAAAACAAAAAAATTGTTTTAATAACCATAGGATTTTATAATTGAAAAGCAACACGACGCTTCTTGTGTTTTAGGCCAAACATTTTTTTATTATTATTGTTGTAAAATTTGATTGTATAGAGTTTAGATAGAGAGGCATTCGTATAAAATTAAAACATAATGTAATTTTTAATAACAATGGGTGTATTTTTTTTTAAACAGCCTTTACAGATGACAGTATTTCTCATATTTCCCAACTAAAATGATGGTTTTCAAAGGGCCAGATGTAAATAGAGCAGCACAGTATTATTATTCATGTGTTTGCACTGTGCAGAAAGGAGTGTGTTGCTGACTGTGTGTTTCTCCTGCAGGACGTGAGCACGTAAACTCGTTCGGCCAAAGACAGAGCTCGAAGAAGAGGAGAAAGTCCCGGACGGCTTTCACCAACCACCAGATCTACGAGCTGGAGAAGCGCTTCCTGTACCAGAAGTACCTGTCTCCAGCCGACCGAGACCAGATCGCGCAGCAGCTGGGCCTCTCCAACGCGCAGGTCATCACATGGTTCCAGAACCGCCGCGCCAAGCTCAAACGAGACCTGGAGGAGATGAAAGCCGACGTGGAGTCCCTCAAGAAGCTCACCCCACAGACTCTGCAGAAGCTGGTGACCATGGAGAGTCTGGAGGAGCAGGCTCAGGGCGCAGCGTCCCCGAGCGTGTCACCCACGTCTCCCCAGGGACACGGCGCCTTCCCGCAGTCCCCCTCCTCCTCCAGAGATCACACCACGGACGAGTTCTCGGAGGACGACGAGGAGATAGAGGTGGACGACTGAAAAACTCTGGCCACGTGGTGTCTATTGAGAAGGTCAAACGGGGGCATTTTCTTCCCAAACTTTTGCACGGATATTGTCACAGAGGAGAATACGTAGAGACTCTTGGATATCCCTTTTCAGTTATTCTAATTTATTCTTTGGACTCGTAGGTCTCGTCTGTGGAGTTACCTGCCCGTTTTGAACTGAAGAGACACAGTGACATTCGGCCTCTAAGGGTTTATACACGTTTCTTCGTATGGATGAATCCGAGTACGGTTACGCGCCACTTTTTAGCGCAAAGTGGCACGCGCAGAGACCCTTTTAGTACAACTGCACACGTGTCTAGGTTTTGTACATAGCCCCCTATAATAATTTTATTGTAACATTCTATTTAATCAGCATCTATGTAAATAAAGCTTCTATCATATTTCAAGACGCTTTGGTCAAACTGCTTAATTTTACGCAATGCTTTTTCGAAACTAAAACTGCACATTAAATAGAAATTGTTGGTTAAAATAATAGATTGTTTATTGTAGTGACGCTAAACATGCGAGTTGACATAAAGAGCTTTGATGGAGACAAAGGAGGTTAAACAGAACAATTGTGCCAAAAGGCGCACAAGAATCTGCGGTGTAATGTGAGAATGGCCCGCTTTAACTTAACCAGGCTGTTGTATTCATATGACAGTGGACAGGCCAGTGATCCTGTGTAGTGGGAGGTGAAACTTGGGCGCATTTCAATGCGTGACCCCTGCTTTGAGCCGCGGAGTGGCGTGACTTCAATTAGCAGCTTTCTCTTCATTCTTCTAGTGCGCTTTCAATGCGTCTTGTCTCGGCCGGCTTGAGAAAAGCTTGCGGCCGGCCCAGTGCCATATGTTTTCCTCCTTGTGTCCTTAACACAACTAGTGGATGTGATTGATTAGCCGGGCCCGCCCTTCACCTCACGTAAAAACAGCTTGGAGCGAGCGCGGGGCAATAATGGCACGCATCTGCCGCTCCGTGCGCGCCGCGTTTGCAGAGAAAGTGTCCGCATGAATAGCAAATGGGCCACCGCGAGGTGTTATGAATAACGCGCAATGGGAAGCGCCATTTGGAGCCGTTTTGTTGGGTTTAGCGCGTGTGTGTTTGGGTGATGTGTAAGTGTCCAGTCACCCGGGACTATTGTAAACACAGGCCGACACTGCGGACATCAAGACACAATGATGTCACGACGAGTTAGAAAAGCCCCGCATTTTTACACTTTGTGTTTGTTGTTTTATTTGATATTTTAGGCTTAAATTAGCCCCACACAGACTTAATTGATCCAAAAGGGAAATTAATTGAAAATAGGCTATAATAACAAAGAGCAAAAAATATAATAATTCAAAATAATAAATATGATTCTAAATAATTAAAGTAGCAAAATAAATCAAATAAATCAAATAAGAATCTCATTCATCCCCAAAGGGAATTTCTTTTGGTCAGCGACATCCAGCTGACAACAGAAACAATATGACAAGTGTAAATGTTTTCATTACCATCATCCAAAACTCTGATTTCAGACAGATGCAGGAAATCCTTTTGCAAACATATTCTGAATAAACTCTCAAAATGTTATTATTATTGTGGCGTCCAACACAATTCAGGAGCTTTTTTTTCTTCCTTTTTTTAGATTTTACCTTTAGGTTTAAGGTTTTCTTACACACTTTAGTAGAACTATTATTTCTTGTTAATTTAATTTAACGAGATTATCTTTGTAAACAATCTGAGGCAACAATAGAAACTTCAGCCTATTTGTTAACCCCATATAAATTATACAACTGCAAAGCTACAGGTTTATACATGAGCAGAATTCTTTTGCATTTTTGTTCATCTCAGAAAACAGTGCTTGGAAAACTTGATTAAAATGGCCATAAAAGCCTGGACCAAAGTGTGGAGCGGGGGCCGTTCTGGGGGCGGAGGAGCGGCAGACTGGGACACAACAGAAGTAATGGGGTGGAAGGAGAGGGTTGAAAAGTCAAGTAGGCTTTTTATTGTGCCACTTTGGAGCAGCAGCTTGAACCAGGACACACAAGTTACACAGCAAGAAATATGGCCTGTTTCCATCTGTTTACAGTATTTAAAGGAGCATTGGACGGACACATGTGAGAAATGAGCATTTAAACACTGGGATTTTGTCCCCCAAATGTTGCAGTTTCTGGGGGAAATAAATCCAGTAATTAAAAGTACAAAGTCATTTACACACTGCAACTTACAATTTTAAAGCTATTCTCATCTACTGTAAAAAATTAACAATCAAAACAATCAAGATAAAGAGTAAAAAGCAAGACTGCAATCAAATAGAATGTGTTTCTTACTTCGTTAAAAAATAAAACGTGAAAACTTCTGATACACATGAGGTAGATGCATTTTTGGCTGTTGCCTTATTAATTACACTGGAGGATGTGGAGTGTGTATTTGCCGTTTACATGAACCATGAAATGCTCTGTGGTTTTTCACGCTGCTGCAGCAAAACTGTACATTTTAATATGTATTTAAGCACACATAGAAATTCCAAATGGCAAAAGTTCACAGAAATATTGTAACTGTGGAGATATTACACAAGTTACAACATGTGTACACAAACATACACATTCAGCCCAGTTTTACACTGCAGCCTCACAACAGTAACCACAGCAGATGAGAGTGAGTGGGGCTGGTCCAGAGGTCACCGCTTCAGGGGAGTTTAGTCACTTTAGCCCCAGAGATCCTGCCAGAGAAAGGCTTTGTACCAGCACAGTTACGCTCATGGAATATTACAGGGATAAAGAGAGGATCTGGAGAGCTAAAAGTAGCTTGATTTGGCAAAAAGCACACATCATATTCAGCTTATATTTTTAACTTTTTTTTTTTTCAGTTCAAACCAAAATGTTTACAGTGCAGTACCAAAATTGCATTAGATTTTTTTTTTTTTTTTTTTTACTTTTAATGAATAAGCATGCAAGCCTGTGAAAATGATTTTGTTTCAAGCAACATAACACGTTTGTGTGTAGAAAAACAATAGGCCTACATATTTTGTAGCATTTTACTGGCACTAGTCTCATAATTTGTGTAACAAGATATTGAAATCAGGCCTAAACCGTATAAATATTCTGTGTGCAAACGCGGTCAAGGCCTCACATGACACCAGCCAGTGCCAGACTTCCACTGGACACTGGACAAGAGGAACATTCAGGTCTACAAAAGAGCAACTGCGCCCTCTTGTGGCAACTTGCAATGATTTTCAGTACAGTGTAGGTCAGGTTGGTTGGATTGAAACACTAAGTTAACCCTCTAGTTTAGAGTTTTGTTGTGTTTTTTTTTTAGTTTCTTTTACAACAACCTTGTGCAGGAGAATTAATCAAAGAAACATTGAGCATGAGACGCTTCACTGCACAATAAGCTCACATAGGCCTATTCAGTTTTTGTCCAGAACAAAACTGGAGGTTGGCCTGTTGGCAGAAGTGATTGATTTACACCATATCGTTCTATTGTTGCAAAGCCCCTCTGAGTGTCCAAAAAAGCTATATAATACGTATACTATGTAAGTTTTAGATATTATTATTAGTAGTGACAACAAAAAACCTGAGCTGCTCCTCTGATAAATATAGGCCACGCGTGTGTTCGTAAATTTGCACGACTGTTTTGATACCCTAAAAAATGCAAGGCCGAGCAAATTCTTTATAAACCATCTTTTACTATTGTGGGCAAAATCTGAGCCTCAGGTCCCACAGTGGAAGTTAAAACACACTCAAGTACATTTTTACATCTGATGAGACGGCCACAAATCCTTTCTCCATTTGAGTCTGTACTTAGTGGACAAAGCCGCGTCGTATCGCAGAACAATCATATGAAAAGTAATAAAAGCATTCATTTGATCCGATAATAGCAGACACCCAGACAAAAATGAGTTTCACATTTTCATTGATTTATTTTCAAAAATACAAAACGAGGAAAATAAGTCTATGTACACAAACACTATTAAAATAGAATATTAATTGTACAAAATATGTACACTGCACACACTAAAGCCGGCCCTATCTGCTTCGCTTTTCCTTGACGGTGTAGTGAAGAACTAACGGCTGGGCCTGCAACACAAACGGCACAATCACAACAGTTATTCTCCTTTACACGAGTCCAAAGTGTTCTATGCAAACTGAAAACGTGTCAATCGTGAGTTTAATCTGCTTTTTAACACATAAATACCAAATCTTCAGCTAACTCGTGCACTCTTTTGTCACTTTTTGCTGTTCCACATAAACCCATTGCATCGTCTAATACCAAAAACGAACATTTCCAGTTGTTTTTGCGATGTAGTTCATTTCTATCCATTCTGAAATGACAGTAACGGTGCGTCGTGTGTCCCTAAATGCGTGTATGGAGGTTGCTGGTACCTTGCCAAACCAATGCGAGAGCCATAGCCGCTTCATGGTCATATGATCGGGCAGGGACTCGTTATTGAACAGCATCTGGACCTGGATCAGAGGAGGCCACACAAGCAGACATCAGCAGAAGCCCTTCGTACACTTAAACTACTAGTAGCTACTCCAACTACTAATACAAACACAAATATAAACAGCTGATGGTAAATTAACTGGAGGAAAATACACGCTATATCCTTACCGTGTCTTATCGCGTGTATATGGTGCATTTAAGTGTATTTTAGAACTTAAAAGTGCAAATCTTTGGCTGTAGAGTCCAACCTGTTTGCCTCTGTGTTATTGCTCTGTCTGGAATATTTAATTTTATGGAAAGAAACTCATTTACAGCTCTGGAAAAAAGCAAGAGACCACTGCAAAGTTATCAGTTTGTCTGATTTTTACTACTTCTAGGTTTGTGTTTGAGTAAAATGAACATTTTTGTTTCATTCTGTAAACTACTGACGACGTTTCTCCCAAATTCCAAATAAAAACATTGTCATTTAGAGCTTTTATGTGCAGAAAATGCCAAATGGTTGATTAAATGCCTTCAAACCTCAAATAGTGCGAAGAAAACAAGCTCATATTCATTTTAAAACAACACAATACTAATGTTTTAACTTCAAGAGTTCAGAAATCAATATTTAGTGGAATAACCCTGATTTTTTTTTCTCCTTTTCCTCCTTAAATCAGGTCTGGTTCAGGTGATCTCCTCATCAGTGCCTCATGAAGCAGAATGAGGTGTGATTGTGTTGGATTTCACTCATGTAGAGATGCTGATTTCAGGAAAAAAAATGCAGTGGTCTCTTATTTTTTTCTAGACCTGTACATCCATGGACACACCAGGCCATTTCGTTTATAAAACTTTTCACAAAATTCCTCAAAATTCCTCTCTTATCACAGATTGTCTTGTCTTATCTCTGCAGATCTGACCACATTTCCGAGTTTGTCTTCTTACAGATCAAACTTTCTGCACATACTCTACGCTATACACACGATCTGTGCAGATGTAACAGTCACAACACACGTTTTCACGGTATTTTCTTTTACTAATAACACATACTGTATAACGGAATGAAGACAGTAACTCACCTGGTGTTTTTCTACATTTAGCCGATGACCAAGAACTTTCCGTAGGTGTCTGACTTCTGCTCGCACCGAACACCGCACAAACTTTTGCTGCGAAGACCAGGCAGAAGAAAAGATTAATCTGCAACGTTTATTTAAAAAGATAAGAGTACAACGAGTTCTTAGATCCCAATTTATAAATCACAAGCGCCCAGTAACTTCGCAGGCGGTTGAATTAGTTTCATGGGAGTGGAAAAGGCTCAAACGTCTCGCCCAAGGATGCAACGGCAGGATGGAAATGTAGAAAAAGTGATTCGACGGCCAGTATTCAGCATAGCGGCGAAATCACTGGGTTTCAGGTTGAATATTTGTGCATTAATGATCTAATATTTGTCACAAAAATACAACACAACACGGGAATAGACGGATCTCTTGGGCCCCCGTCTGGCAGCACGAGATCACAACGTAGAATCTGAAAACAACTCTTAATATCGCTGCTACCGTTTCCCACCTGTTGGGTCTAAAATCTGCCCTAAAATCAGTGGAAGTTCAGAGGGGGCGTGTTTCTCTCCCGTTACACATGGATTTACAAGGACGCAAACCACAGCTCCCACTGCAGGGTTTGGGTCCCCGCTGACGCATTACACGGCCCCGAATCATTTTATGTTTCCTCCTCCGTTCACCGCGGAGAGAGCGTCTTTATAGACCCGAGCGGAACGCCAAATCTGAGTTACACGAGCGAAAAATATCAAGAAAATCAAGTAAATACGCGGGTTTAGACTTTGAGTTAAGCTCCTGATTCACGGACTAACTCTTATCACCGTAAAATGTGCACAAAACGATCACAACAATCTGGAAACGTGAAACTTTTTGGGTCTTAAGGACATGGACCTGCTAAACTAACACAGAACTTTTCTCTTAACACAATGGTCCTCATTCATGAAACATTCTTACGAACAAATTTGCACTTACGGCCTTCTTTACCAACATTTTTGGCCTTTACAAAACTTTTCCTTAACTGAAAATCCTACGGACAGTCAGAAGTGCTCATAAGAACAAAAATTCTAGTAGACGCCATGATGTGTGTGTTTTTTGGGGGTTTTTTTTACTTTATTTTTTTCTTTCCTCTATTTTTTTTTTTTTTTACATTTTCTATTTTGTATCTATTTTCTTTATTATTTTATTATTATTGAACTACTCTGTTTACACATATTTATGTTATGTAAGTCATATAGAATTTGAATTTAAACTGATTAATAATATTGATTCATTTTTGTTCATTTCATTCATATTCATTTTTACTGTACGTGTTGTTTTAAACTGAAAATTCTCCACTTTTAGAATATTATTCCTCTGATAATGTAGCAAAAAATTTAAATTCCTCCATGATTGTAAGATATATATTTTCTTAAATTATTCCCTATAATTATATTAATATTTATGAGGCGTTTTATAGAGCGTGTGTCTACTGGGTCTAACAGACTTTATACAGGCTGCTTAAGAGTTTCATTAGCATCTTCTTAAAGTGGAAGTTAGGACATTTTTTAAAGAAAAGATTCATAAATGAGGCCCAGTGAGTCCTATTATTTAGAAAGAACTAAAGTTATACTGTGGAAATAATACATTTTTCAATATTAATGTGTCATGTTTAGTTTAAAGGTCCTGTTGTTGCACAAAATTGACTCTTGTGAGCTTTAGACATGAGAGAATGTCGTCACCTCCTCAAAAACATACCTGGATTTGTATTTTGTTTCATTCACATGTTTGAGTATTTATTATTAGCTTATTATTAGTCTCCGTACATCTCCAAAGCTCAAAACACTTCTGATGTCATGTAGTGACAGTTCTCAAGTGAACAGCTACTTTTTACATCTAGTTCAGTAGAGACAGGGAATAACAGGGCTGAAAAAAATCATTAAATCAATTCTAGTGAATGTGTAGAGAGTTTAAAAACACAGTGGAGCACTTCCTGTATCACCACATGACATCACAAGGTGGAACGGAGTGTTCGCTGCAGGGTTTGTGTGTTAAACAGTGTGAAAGAAACAAAACAAAACTCCAGGTCTGTTTTGGATGAGGAAAAGGCATAACATAGATTAGAAAAGCGTAATCGGCCCTTTTCTTTCTTTCTTTGAACACCTTTACAACAACGTGACTGATTATGCAGCAGATTAGAGCAGAATTTAAGTCATTTATCCTCCACGCACATCTCTCAGTTTAACACTGACTCACAAGAGCTGTATTTACACCAGGATCTTCCCTTGACACCACTGACAAACCACTATCTAAATTGTGGCACGGGCTGGGCAAAAAATCTATTTAAAATAAAAAGTCAAATCGTTTTTCTTTCGGGAAATCGATATTTAAGATTTTTTTTTATACAGCGCGTACATTTAGCACTCGCCAAGACTTCCTATAGACTTTCCGTAGTCACTTCCTGCAGTGCGTCTTTTTCACTTTCCCCCCCGAGAACGACACAGGCACAAACAAACCTCTGTCACAGAAATAACGCTCCTAAAATCCACCGAGTCGTGTCCTTTAGTCCGACTGAAGCTGAACGCATCAGCGCACAAGGAAAGAGCTGCTTTTTTCCAGCGTTTACAGTAGGAGTGCAGCATTGCCTCGAGTCTGACGATACGATACACATCAGGATATACATGTCACAATTTGATGTATCACGATATTTTCTGATACTAAAACGATGGATGATATTTTGCGTTTTATCAATAATTACTATATTGTCAACTACACCTTCACCGGAACCAAACTGTATGAAATATAATGCATGACCTTTGACCTATAGCGAATTAATTTAGTGAAAAATTTTATTTTAAAAAATCGATTCAGATGCATTTTTAATCGATCCGAGAATTGTGCAATGAAGTATCACGATATATCACTGACTTTTTCTCACGCCCCTGGTTTACAGTTTATGCAAATGAGCCATGAGGTTTTCACAACACGGTGAAAGTTTCGGACGCTCGTATACGGTCGAATCGAACCGTGAATCAAGTTTTTTTGAAGTGCCTATTGGGCTTCACAGTCTCCCCACACTCGCTTTATAAACCTCCTCCTTTGGAAACATAGAAAAGAGGCTTGACACTCAAAGATCAAACTATGTTCACTTTTGGAATCAGACTATGTTGATTTGTCAAGTCTTGTATTATCGTAAATAAACTTCTCCTGCTTAAGACGTCCAGTTGGTCTCCAGCCTGTCGCTTCCACCCTTTTTTGGACAAGCCCAAAACTTCTACAACATCAATAGCCCAGATGTGTCTGTCAGTCTAGAGAAATCTCGAGGCACAAAAAAAAAAAACATTTGTTGACGAACAGTGCCCTCTGCTGGCGGACCGGGGCCTTTCAGCGGAGGAGTCAGACGTATTATGTAATCCTGTACTCGGGCCCACAAGTGTGACGCTCACATTACTCACATTCAGTCATGGACAAAGGAAAGTGACCACAGAGACCGCTCTCACGTCAACAACGTTATGGATTTATGCTCACGACAGGAATCTAAAGCTCCTGGTCAAACGTGAACCCGACAGATGTTTCTTCTCATTACACTGCACTTATACAAGCCGGTGTCTTGTTACCCACGTAAGGAAACTAAACCAGTAGTAGCGCTAAACAAGGGTTATGACTTGGTGTAATTGAGTAAAGCGCTTTTACAGTAACCTGCGTGTTTTTCACTTCACATTTTGGAGAAAACAGCACTTCAGAGTGGAGTGATTATATGCCTGAACGGTGCACATGTTCCACTTATCCCCGTCTGTTGTGGGAATGAGGCTTCAGCTGGATTGTGCTCTGGCTGCAGCACATGTCACCGTGCCATGTATTTGCTTAGCAGTCAAGGGCAGAAAAGCGCTTGTAAAGTGGAAAATGCCTCCCCTGAGACACATTTCTGGCAAAAGCAGGCAGCTCAATATTTCAGAGGGTTAACAGTGTAAAAGTGCAGTTAGTATCGATACGTACCTGGAGAGTAAGTTTCGTCTTATCTTTCCCAGCGAGTGATGAACTGTGAAGATAAAAAGTGTTCTGTGTGTAGAGTATATTGCATATTTGATTCACAGACGCTCCTCACAGGGCTCCACGCATCCGAATACTTACTTGAGTCGTTCTAAACACAGTGAGACCTGCTCGTCGTATCTGTAGAAATGCGCTTTGGAGTGGTCAAAGCTCGTGTACGGCAAACCTGTGGCGTCTGGGACAGAATCTACAGACAGAGGCACACGCAGTTACACCACAGCTTCATAAGAGTCGATTACAGCACCAAATATTGTCATAAATTTCAGAATTATTCAAAGATGCACTAAGGAGTCTCTATAAAGATGCTTTTGCTGCCACAGTATTGCATTTATTTAACTTATCTATCATGAATTTGCAGGTACAATCGGTAAAAGCATTGACCCCTTAACACCGACTGTCACAAATGTGCAACAAACAATTTTGGATCAAGATATAAGCCGAGCATTCCCCCAATGCCTTTTAGTGCAGATGCAGCACTTTCCTAGGAACCTTTGGCAAGCACTTGTTTTTAGTTGGACCAAATATCTATTTTTTTGTGCTATAGTCAAATTAATAATCTTAAAGGCAAAAACACACACAAAACATTTTTTATATACATCTATATCAAGTTAGACGGCATTATTCTTGCGGTGAGTGGGCTTTTCCACAGACCTGACCCATAATTAGGGGCAGCACCTGCTCGTCTCCATGCAAAAAGATTTGTTAATTGGCCAACTGTGGATCTTTACTGGCAAAGCAAGAATTTCTATACACATAAATGATGGTGGATCCTCTAGCAGAAAAGTTACACATTTAAAACTTTTGAGATTTGAGATTTGTGAACGTTACGAAGGAAACGGCGGTGAATTGAGAACAGTAAATATGTAACGCGACCTGAACAGATGTGAAAATCTGAGTATTTTTTCAGAAACAGTCACATGGACATTCATACAGTAGAGTTCATCCGCTCAAGAAGAGGCAGAGTGTCTTTCCAAAGGACATGATGCATGATTTTTATACAGCTCTGGAAAAAAATAAGAGACCACTGCATTTTTTGTCTGATTTAAGGAGGAAAAGTATAAAAACCACTGCTGCGTTCATCACTGTCCTCCTGCAATAGGAGAAGCTTTCTGAACTCTTCCTAAGTTAAAACATGAGTATTGTGTCGCTTTAAAATGAACATGATCTTGTTTTCTTCGCACTATTTGAGGTATGAAAACATTGCATATTTTTGTCATTTTCTGCAAATAAACGCTCTAAATTACTATTTTTATTTGGAATTTGGGAGAAATGTCGTCAGTAGTTTATAGAATGAAACAAAAACGTCCAGTTTACTCAAACACAAACCTATAAGTAGTAAAATCTGAAAACTTTGCAGTGGTCTCTTATTTTTTCCAGAGCTTTAAACTTTTATCTATATATAACTTTTATCTATCCCGTGTTCAAGACAGTTCAGGACAGCTTTTTCCCTGTGATTTTGCACTTCATTTTTCTGTAATGCTGTTTTTATGTGTTATTAATTATGTTGTATAGTTTTTTTTTGTATTTAATGTTTTGTAAAGTGTCCTTGAGTGTCTAGAAAGGTGCTGTTAAATAAAATGAATTATTATTTTCCCTCCTTGTCGTCTCATTTTGGTTTGTAATGCTCACGCACTTTTCTTTCTATCTGCACTTTAACACCTGCCAGGACAAGGAAATTTCACCACTGTGAGATAAACAACGCTCTGCCTTTCCATTTGCGTTTTTCTACATTTTTATTCATTTTATCCTGGGCGTCCAACTTTGTTCTTTTTATTTCGGTAAGGTCTGCATTAGAAAAACTGTAATGAAGCAACTTTAAGGCTACACAAGGCAACATACGAATACTACAGTTATCATTTGTAATTAGAGAAGAGACTTACCATCCCCGGCAGGTTGGATGACTCGTTCTAAACCCCGTGACTGATAAAACTCCTTTATTCTTTTGTCTTCACCTGTTAATAATTGAACGGACATCTTGTTAGGTTTCATACAGTCACAGGCTCAGGTCTGAGTCGGTGTTTCAGTGTGGGACCTACTCTCTTGAAGTCCAGGCACCAGTTTGTAGACGATATCTTGCATAACTCGGTCCAGTTTGAGGTTGAGTAAAGGCTGTGTTTCGTGGATCTTGATGTTGCACATGGGGCAATATTTACTTGTTTGAAGATATTTGACGATACAACTTTTACAGACTAGAAACAAAGAGGAAAAGTCCTTTGACGTCAGATGATCAGTAATAGGCGTGACTATTGATGCTTTGCAGCTTCATAAGCGTTCCCTGGGGGTGTTGTTAGGATAAATAACTAGGCTTAGCTATTTTGTATAACTGCTGCTATATTTCATGATTGTACCGAGGTCACGTGAAGATAAAGGCTCGGATCACAGCTGTGAGACTCATAGACTCACTGTAAGTCAAGACAAATGCAGGATATTCCAATCTATCTAATAGCAAACTAACTAAATAGGACAAGATCTACTGATAGGGTTGATGTCACGACTTGTTAGCCAGATAACACCCTGGATGGAGTCTGATTGGACTGTGCGACGTGCCAAGAGGCGCTAAGTCTAAACCATGGTCGCCTCCCACTATAGTTTGCACATAAAAGTCATTGTATAGGTGTAAGTATTGAGTCTCTGCACGGGAATGTCGGCACAGACTCCTAGCACAAGTGTGGCTTTCTAAAATTTGAATAAGTAAATTATCTGGATTTTATTTCTGTTTCAAGTGTATTTTTTATCTAAGCAGGAACTAACGAACACGTGGGGAAAAGGCTGTTTTCCTCAACAGTGTGAAGCCAACTGTAGGCACTGCTCTATCTGAAGCTCTGTCACTGAAGATAGACTTTAATCTGATCTTTTTTAACACAATTTGACCATGAAGAATTGATTTAATTGAAACTATAACATGTGAGTTGATTTAAATTGTTAAATAAAGCTCCTGAATTTTAAGTGATCAGACAATCTTAAACTCGTCGTGGTGACTCCAAAACATTTCACTATTAGAGAAACATGCACAGCACATGCACAGTGTGATGTCACTGCAAAGTATGAATTGGCCGTTACTGTTCCCTCTCCATACTCACACGTATGCAAACACTCTGTAATAGTGGTGGCGTCAATGAAATAGCCAGCACAAAGGTAGCAAACAATGTGTTCATTTAGGTCCTTTATCTTCAGACTGACTTCCTCCTGAAAGCAAAAGAAACATGCATGATCTACTGACACAGTGATCACTTATTTTCAGTATTTTCAGCAGTTCTGTTTCACGTGTCATTTAAAGAACATACGCGGCCTCATTAACAAACAACTAAACAGTCCTTAATGTTCATGTGACCACTCTGATAAGGAATGGAAAGCAGTAGGTCAAACGGGTAATAAGGCCTAATGTGCACATTTCTGATCTGCGGTAGTGTTCTTAATGTTCAGAGGGCGTAAGCGAGTGCCCCTGCACCTGTGTGCACCTGCTGCTGACCTTTGACCTGAGCTCAAGAATTGACAAATTGCAAAAACCATTTCAGTAAATAATCAAACGAAACCAAAATAAGCCATTGTGATCACCGTGGACCTGTGGGTGACCTCTGAGCAGACACACGTCCCGGGACACAGGTGCAGTGGTGCAGCCTTAAACACGTGTTACAATCATGTTACAATCATGTTATAAACGTGTTACTGCAACACGAGTGCACAAGTGTCACGAGTGAGAGCAGAGGACACACGGATGTAACGAGGCTAATGTTCATCCAGTCTGCCCTTAATGAGTCCGAGGGATACGTGCATTTTATAGGCTACATGCAAGATCAGAAGTTTCAGACGGTCAGCAAGTGTGCCCCGTAAACATGCAGAGTTAAATGCAGACAAACTTCTGCAAAACAGCCGTATAGAAGTGCAGACATGGTCCAGATCCACACTTCTCTGCAGCACACGACTCCCCAGAGAAAGAAAGAAAGCAGCGAGCGCAGCGCTCCGCTCCGCGGACATCGCGAGTTCGCAAACTCGCTGCTTCAAAGACGCAAGCCTCAAATGGAGCCAAAAAACAAATCTAAGGTCAATAAAGGGTGAGATGTGGTGAAATATGTTCAATTTGGTCGATCTGTGTGAGTATCTTTACTGTTGCAAAGAACAACACGGCTGCAGCCCGCCTCTCCGCATGCTCCAGCGCAGCGCAGCATCGCTCTCTCCATCACCGCGGAGACGAGCCCACCGCGGCCGCGAACACTCAGCTTTTCTCCGCCTGCGCAGCTCCTCCAGCCCCGGGTCTGCACCCAGCCCCGCAGCCTTAGTCCTGCTCGCACCGGCACTCACCTCATTCCGCAGAGGGTCCAGCTTGTACACGGACTGGAGCTGGTTACGGAGCCGCATCGCTATGGCCATCGGACCTTGCTCCGCCATCTTTGGGAATTGTGCTTACTTCCGGGTAAACCGGACGTGCTGTTTCAACGTGCCGAGGGGCGCGCCACGCGCTCATAACATGTGCGCGGGTAAATAAAGAAAAAAAGAGGTAAATAAACACGTCCATTACAAACAGATCGATACACTAATACGGAGAGATGATTTAGGCTATGACCTGGTTTCATATTATGTAACTTGTTGGTGATGGTGCTCGTTATAAAAACAGCGCAGCCAGAGTCTCTGCAGCAGTGTAGCTGTAGTAAAAATATGAATGTGGAGCCTCAGCTCTTAATTGAATCCCTGGGGTGAAACTGGATGTGCCGCTGTCAGCCTACACCATTCACACTCGGTTTATAATTTAAACCTGCAGATTAAATGGTAATCCTGTTGCTAATTTGAGTGCTTCCTAGGACATTTTGTTTGTTTGTTTGTTTGTTTGTCTGTTTGTTTGTCTGTTTGTTTGTCTGTTTGTTTGTCTGTTTGTTTGTTTGTGTACCTTGTCTGTTCTATAAGAACACACAATTTCTCAAAAACAAAAGACCTTTAGATCAATCTGTCAAGAAATGCATGTTGATTACTTCACAGTCTTTAGTTAGCCCTACTTACTGAGTAGACTGAGGCCGCCCTTAGCACCTATAGAGTCTATCTGTGTCCTTAAAAAGCATTTCTGTGGCCCTTAAAATAAACTGCGTTTTTAATTTAAAGAACCCACCTGTTTAGGTCAGTCTCAATTCGGACAATAGAGGGCACTGCAGGCACACATTTTTGAGATTGTTCTGCTATTGAACCTAGAGACATGAAGCAAAAGACCCTGCCAAACGTTTTATTCTCTGTGAATCTACAAGACACATCTCCAATTTAACCATGAAATCTAATTTTTTGTTTGTTTTGTTTCTGAAAATGACATGCATAGATTCAATAAGTGTCAGATGCAGTTTGATGCACAGTTGGGGGGTTCTCTACACCTCAAACCCAGAGGAAAACCGTGACCAGTGAAACGTCAGACCTGTGGTACAATGTCCTATAAAGACTTTCTGAATAAATAAATACAATAAACAAATAAATAAATACATTTATTTATTTACTTGTTGTTTTTTTTGTCTGTCCTGAAAAAGTTAAGAATGTCACATGGACCATGCGCCCAACCCTCCAAAGTGTTGACCCTGAAAGTGTGGGCATAATTACAGGGCCATTTAAATCAGTTGCTTGTTTTTAAAGTTGATGTTTTATGGTTTTAAATGTGTGTTTTAATGTAATTCAATCTCTTATGGTTGCCAACTTTTGATACATTTGCGGTGGAGACTCAGACTTGGGTTTAACCAGTTTATCTTTCCTAACATTACTTTAAATTACACAACAATAAATCCAAAATAGCAATCATTTATTCTGTATGTATTGGACAGCCACACTTGTCAAACAGTCTCCGTGCAGTGTTGCAGTTGGAGGTCTGCTGATCCCTCCAGAGGCGTCCAACCTGCAGACCACCCAAAAGCTGTCGTCCCCAACAAAGCCCGGCCCTTCATTCACTCTTTTGTCATGTCCCAGTGTAACAAATGACTGCCAACTCTGTACTATCCCTGTCACTTCAGTCAGCAGACAGGAACACAAAACACAGACCTATACAGAAAAGTGATGGGTCTGAAAATAAACACTACATCAGGTCTGTAGCGATTCATCACTATAGTTGACTCATAATGATAATGCATTGGATTTATATAAAGCTTTTCAACATACCCAAAGCACTTCACTGTGCATTATTCATACACTCCATACTTGATGGTGGTAGGCGGCTACAATAGTCACAGCTGCCCGGGGCAGACTGATGGAAAGCGAGGATGTCAGTTTGTGCCATGGGCCGTCTGACCAGCCCCATCATACACACCACATTCATCAGTGAAGTGTCTTGTCTAAGGACACAACAGCAGCACTTGGTCGGGAATCCTCCGGCCTTTAGGGAGACCACTTCTCTAACCACATTAATGGTCTGGCACCTGTTTCTCTTTATGTTATTGCTTTACCTGGAAGTCAGGTTTAAAACTTGGGAGACCTGTCCTTTCAGGCTGTGGCTGCAGAATGATGGACTGGGCTGCCTCTTTCTGTCCGTGTGGTCGAGTCTGTAGATTCTTTTAAAAAGCAGCTGAAGACACTTCTGTATAGAAAAGCTTTTGGTTAACTTAAGTCCTATTGCCCTATTTGACTTGTTATAGCACTATATAAATAAAGTTTACTTACTTACACTGAAAAACATGCATTCTTATTGTGGGATCGCCTCTCCACAGATCTGACCTGCAACTTGACTTGGAGTTGTCAACTGCTCGTCTCCTTGGAGATACAGGAGTCTTAAGCTGTACTGTGGAACAGTCCAAGCAACACAACATATGCAGGCCATAGACTTCACCAGAAATGTGTGTGTGTGTGTGTGTGTGCCCTGCATATATAACATGTTATATATATGACATATTTATTATATAGCACAGTATGATCTGATAATTAGCTGTATTAGTTTTATTTTGACAATTTTGTTGCATGTATTTTTTTTCTATACTTTTCTAAAAAAAAATATATTTGCAGTTTCAACTCTCAAAAACACTATGTTCTTGATTTTTTTTTACCATGATTTTGATTTGAGTCCCTACTTGGGCCTTCTTGCATCCCCCGCTGTCTCCCATTTCCTCCTGCCATGTAGCGTCTTATCTGCCGGCTCTGCTCGGTCACTGCTCATCTGATTGACAGAACTTTGACTCCACACAATATCCAAATAACCTGAGGGCTGAGAGGCCCAGCAGGATCACAGCGTGGTGAGGAAAGCACCCGGCACAGACCCAGATCAAGGCCCAGCCCGGTGCTTCATTCAGTCTAAACTCCTCGTGTCACTATCGCACACAAAAGACCTTCTATTTGGACAAACCGCGGTAAATGTTCCATTTATTTCAACCGTCATTCACTTTTATTAGAATTATTGCATGTAGATCAAAAATCTGTCAGAACAAGGCTGCACATTATCAGTGGTTTATGGTGTAAAAGAGAGAGCTTTACTTCACTATTGCCACCTGCACTGCCAATTCTTCCTGTGTTTCTTTTAATAAACAATACGCCAGATTTACAGTTCTAAACTCAGTTCAGTTGCTGTCGGATTAAATCATGCACAGATGAATTGGTCTAACTATAGACTCGTATATGAACCAAAGTGACGCTCAGTGAGCTGATGGAGACCCCAGTTACCTCTGTCCTGGACATGCTGTGCCAAAAGCTAACGTCCTGCAGTGGGAATCTGTGCTGAGCCGTGCCAAAGGGAGGCCCACCACACTGCTCCCCTCTTTCTCACTCTCTCTGCCCCTCTGTCTCTCAGCAATCAGAGCATGGAGGGTGGACTGTGCCTTTTGTCTCCTTTGCTCCAGCAATTGGCCGCCAAGTGGCAAGCTAATGATGAGAGCCCTCTTGGCCTGACTCCAGAGAGGCACTGCCTGTGCTGATGGGCGAGGGCATAATGACTGATGTAGGGCAAGCCCTTAGGCCCCCGCTGGCACAGACCCTACTCTCTGCATCATGGAGCCCCTTATACACAGGAATCTGTCTCATTGACAAAACACTGCCAGCAGTCAGGGGAAGTTATGTACACAGATAAATCAATATCATGGGCAGATATAAAGCCCATTTATCATAGAGGACACACTGGTAGCGAGTTAGGAGATATTTACTTAACCATTATGCGGCTAATGTTTGTTCTAGCAGAACCATTTTTAATCAGGTTGATTAGACTATTATTATTGTGTATCTGGGTTAGAATTACATCTCTGTGTACTGTATGATATTTACCAGCTGTATTTGTTGGTCAAAATGACCAGTCGATAGCTTATTCTTGAAGCTGACTTAAGTGTACAAGCCTAAGCAAGCAGGAGTGCTTTATGTAGAGGGTTTGCCACTGTGCGAGTATCCAAATGATAATGGACATGTTCAATCTCAGATGTGTGATAAGCGATGGTGATTTGTTGCAGTCCTAATCAGTTTGAAGCACATCATCTTATTTATGTTCTACATGATGTTGCGTAACACTGCTGCAGCCCTTTGTCATGATAAACGTCAATAAACTTCCGTGATGTATTATCTCTCACGTGATGTGGCGGCGACGTCCCCGTGGTCCATTCATTCACACACACACACACACACACGCACAATCGCACACAGTCTGAGCTCATCCTCTAAGAGCTGTGGCGCATGCTCATGTATCTCACAGCCATCTTATCTTCATGGCCATTTAAGAGAATAAGGGTAACAGGATAACAAACTCAGCAGAAAGGAAAAATTGGCCTAATCCCAAAGAGGGGGATGCAGGCGAGGAGAGTGCCACTACAGCTCCCTCTGCTCCGTGTCAGGGTTCACTCTGCATTTCTGTTCGCTGTCAGGCAAGAAAAATTCGACCATAATCTACAGAAAGACAACATCATTTTACAGTACTTACAGTTTAGTTTGCTTTGGCTCTTCACCTGCTTGAATTTTAGATTCCTGACAATAACCTGGAGCTCAACAGTGTCCGCCCATCCCTAGTTGCAGAAGTAAATTTCTCATTCATTTTTCCTATGGACTTTCCAAAAAACAATAATATTGAGTTTGAAAGCTTGATCGGGTAGTGACTAATGCGCACAAGACCTATAATTTTATTTAACATCTGTTTCTGAAACTTTATAAACCGCCAAGTTATTAAAGCATTTCACAGAATATTTCATTTTAAGTGTGCTTTTTGGACTTAAACAACCGCGTTATGGATATTAGTTACCACGTATCATGATAACATCTGCAGTGTCTTTGAACTCGTAATATTGGGCTATGGGAAAAAAATATTGAAAATTTAGTTCTGGGACCGGAGTGGGAGGTCACCGTTGAGCTCCACCGTAACCCTTTAATATGTCAAATCAAATTATGACAACCAAAAAGGAAAATTACAAGGCAAAAACGTACTGAACCAAGTTTCAAAGTGCGACAGTGCAGTGATGTAATGGTGAGTATTAATTGCTTCATTGGCTTAAGTAGATTTCTATCGACATAGCTCCTTCTTACGGGATGAAACATTGACATCCATAAATTGTATCGAGTGACTGGCTGATTTCCAACCGGCGTTATCACTGCCAAAAGAAAGCAGTGCGGATTTTTCAAAACTACCGGGGCATTCTGGCACTCCAAAAATGAAAAACGTAATGCATTGTAAATCAGCTGTCACTCTTAAATATTTGCAAGCTGTAGCGGAACTTTCAGTGTAGCATTTTTACTACTGAAAAAATAATACAGACACCACTTGGTTTGAGTTTCCAGTGACAGAGAGGCTGTAATAACTTTATAAAATGGGAAAGACAGCTTCACTATGTATTCCTCAGCTTTAAAAACGTATATATGAAAAAATTACCTTGAAAAAACTGCTCTAAGGTATTGCATAATATGTGCCTATTAATAGATGTTTGGTAAATACACTACAATGTATTTATATTCTACACTTCCAATGCTGTAATTACAATCCACTTACAAACTACACCTGATTTTAAACACTTTTTTACTAAAACATGGTTTGTAGTGGTCCAAACTTCTTTCTTGGGATCCTAAATATTCACCTTGATGATTTTACACTGGAAGAAAACAATCTCTAGATAAGTTAAAACGACTTAAATTAAGAGCATTTTACTTTATTATAATGTTATTTGTAGCACTGTACAAACTGTAGCCACTGTATTCAGTCTTAAGACAGCAATTTATTGTATATAGAATTTTATTTTCCTTATTTTTATAGATCTTTATAGAGTCGTCTATTTTTAAGTAATTCTGTGCTTCTATTGCTGCTACTGTTTTCTTGCCGTTCTCTTAACTGTGCGTTGCAACATTGAAATTTCCCCATTGTGGGACAAATGAAGGATATCTTATCTTATTTGAGTGGATTCATCTTGACAAGTGAAATGATCTGCCAGTGGAATAAGTGTTTTTTTCTTCATTTAAGCGACTTTATTTCTTATTTTAAGTGCAAAAAGTTGTTGTTTTTCTTATTTTAAGTGCAGTAAGATGTATTTTTGTATTTTAAGTACAAAAATCTTACTGCACTGGCCGATCATTTTACTTGTCAAGTGAAATTTACTCAAATCATGGTAAAACTTTCTTAATCCAAGTCATTTTAGCTTGCCTAGATTTTTGTTTTTGCAGTGTAGAAGCGCTTCTCACAACTTTCAGCGGCCAGAGTATGCTAACAGTGCACTTCCTGCTTCACAATGGATACAAATGTTTCATAATTAGACGCAGTAGTTTGACCAGAGCTGCTTTTACGCGACATGTAAAAAAAAAAAACACTGATACATCCCTTTAAAGTGCTATGACATAATATTTGCATCTTTATTATGATCGACAAGTCAAAATATATATTGTAAATGTGCTGCTAATGTTGTTTTCATTTGAAACCACCTGCACAAACCTCGCTGAAATCTGCGTTCTCAAAGTACGGTGGCCCGAGACGTTTCTGCACCAGGTCCGCGCTGATCATCAGGGCTCCTGTGTCCACGCTGGCGGAGAAGAACACATTTGCAGTGAGCCTTGTGTGCACCCTCCCCCCCGCAGCAATCTTCTGATGGCCAAGACTAATCTGTTCTCTCTGCTCAAGCTCTTCATTGCATTATTCCCTTTTGGCCTCCCGTGAAGAACTCTGATGAGGAGGCCCTTATCGTCTGCACTTACTGTGTCAATAATGAGATTGTTTTGGAGAGCCAGCCCGGGTCTCATCATGGTCTCTTCCAGCCACACATGCAGGCGCTCTTTCATCTATCTGCTCCATCTCTTCCCGTAGCGTGCAACTGCTGCGATGGGATGGCCTGCCCGGATTGTTTCCTACAGCAAAGGACGGGGTCTTATCCTGCCGGTTGTTCTGAGTCACAAAATGAGGGGCTAAAGCTCCCCTTACACTGTGCCATTTTTGGGCAGTTTTATCACGAAATTTAGTCATACAACGGTTTTAAAATGAGGGTAAATTTGGTTCCTGTATGTGTCATGCTTTGTACAGGAGGTTTACAAGCTATGGTCAGCGTACAATCATACAAAATCGAAGCGCAAGTCCTGCTTTAGTTAAAAGTAGTGAAGAAAAAAGGTTTATTAAGCGAGAAAGGGCATGGTTTGCTTTTTATTTGTAAAAGGACAGTGCACAACAACGCGTTAACCAAGAAAGAAGTGGTAGGAAAGATGCTGGTGCAGGTTATAGCATGAATGTTAAATTACACCTGTAGTCCCTGTGCAGGTTGGTGGAAATACTGAGAGTACAGAAAAAATATATTAAAACAGATATTACTCAGGGTTACAGTGTTGAAATACGAGTCTAAAAACATAAACCAGACTCACAAGTGCATGTGACTCTTAGCCCCTTCCACCCTCCATCAAGGCCCAATATTTAGGCCCCATTTACACGTACATGGATATTTTTAAAAACAGAGAAATTTCCCTTTGTTTGTAGAAGAATTCGCCTCTGAAAATGAAAATGAATCTTTCTAAAAACTCCGGCTAAAGTGGAGATTTTGGAAAACTCCGGTTTGGTGTTTGCGTAAAGTGACATAATCAACGTTTTAGGCAGTTGACGCCGAAGTGTGACCAGTGTTAACGTTTTTCTGTGGTGATGATCAGAAGCGTCAGAGCAGCAGTCGCGTTACTTCTGCTGCAAACACTTGTCATGTGTTTGCATTTGCACAGCTGATGTTTCATATCGATGAAGAGACGAATGAGGCTCGGAGCTCAGCAATTTTCCCTCTTCTACGACTCAAAGATCCAGTCTCCGTCACCGCCAACGTCGCCGTTTTTGGGTCCGACCTGGATGGACGCTGTCTGGTGGGATCATTTTGAAAAGTGTTTGTCCCAGAGGAGGCGTGAAAGTTTTAGGATGTCGACTTGCTGCCTCCTGACATCGAGGGTGAGATGACCGTCATGTGGTCTCATAAAAAGCTGCCTGCACGTTGTATTACCTGTCCGACAAGGGTAGACTGAGCAAGACAGCCAACACTTTCGGTCTGGCTCGATCGACTGTGTCAGAAATAGTGAGGGAAGGAAGGGAAGGGAAGTGTGTAAGGTCATAACTGTCCACTTAGGTCCTATGTACATACAACTGTATTTATGCAGGTTCATGTAATCTGAAGCTTTTCTGAAAACGATGCTGTTTGCACAATGTTATTTCAGAAAACGGAGCGAGGGAAATATTTGTTTCTAAAAATATCCATGTACGTATAAACGGGGCTTCACACACTCACACATTCTACATTCTCATTCAAATCACACTCGTCCGTAATGTGTACAAACTTGTTTAGAGATCAGCCACTTCTTTGTCTTCTTTGTCAGACGTGAAAACATTTGAAAACCTGTGCAAGTTAGAATCTCTGTCGGCAAATTATTCCAATGACTAACGGCAACAGAGGAAAAAGAGGATTCGGTGAGCGCAGTCTTACATTTGAGGAAAGTGCACTCTCCTCTAGAGGATGAACACGTTACTCGAGATGTTTTTCCAGAGCTTAATGAGACAAAACCCTTCAGAGGAGGAGCACCATGAATTTTGAAGAGTGAACAAATATTTGCATGTCAATATATTTTCAAAATTAATCAAAATTGAACATTTAAATTAAAATATTGATTTGCCCTGTAATATAGATTGGTTAATTGGGTAAACAATTAGGCTTTTTTAATTACTACCATTGCAGTGTAATTGGTTCATACAGTTGTGCTCATAAGTTTCCATCCCCTGGCAGAATTGATGATTTCTTGGTCCAGAAGCTGCACATGGGACGTACTTGGATATTCCAACATGATAATGATCCAAAACACAAAGTGGAGCTGTCACTGGCTCCAGCAGAATAAAGTGAAGGTTCTGGAGTGTTCGTCTCTTCTGACCTCAGTATCACTGAGCCTCTGGGCAGATTCAAGCTGCAGTTCAGACAAGAGCCCAAGAATTTACAGGAACTGGAGCCTTTTGCCAAGAAGAATGAGCAGATTTACCATCAGAGAAAATAAAGAGCCTCATCCACAACTATCACAAAAGACTCCAGCTTCATTGGGTCATTTGTGTAGTTTCTGTCTCATTATGATTTAAAAAGAGTAAAAACAGTTGTTTGATAATAAACGGCTTCACCCAAGAACTAACCATGAGTGAAAGAAAAGTTTTTGTGTTAACATTCATATTCTCTGAAAGATGGACAAGAAATCATAAATTCTGTCAGGGTCTGTAAACTTATGAGCACAACTGTATTTAACCTGAACTGCAAACGATTGTTGTGTCCTTGGGCAAGACACTTCAACCACATTGCCTACAGCGGAAGGGGTGAAAATTAGGCAGTATGGGGTATGAGTAAGTGGCTAGCACTCACACCACAGCAAGAAGGACCCAGGCTCAGTAAATCCTCCAGCTGAGGTAGTTCTGACCAAGTCGGCTCACGATCTGGAGATGGGTCCCTGAACACTCTACAGCAGTCTGGGTCAAATGCAGGAAACTCATTCACTCTATGGACCACAGACAAAAATAGGGAGCTGCTGAAAAGAAGAAAAAGATGTAATTTTGTGTTAAAAACAAACATAAACAGGTGTTGGTATGTCTATCACCACTGCAAACAATAAAGGCCTCATGGCTGTTCCTTGATGTACCCCAACTGGAAACTCACACTACAATAGCCCTGGAATAGTCCATCTCCACACCTGGTAATAGAGGCAAGGTTTTGTTGTTGGTTTTTTTGGTGTGCAATTCTAGTACACCAACGATATTACTGATTGGAGCAACTTAAGTGTCATGAATTTATGAGGAAAAGCCATGTGGTTCTATTAATCAAAGTTCGGTTAACAAATTCCTAATTGCTCCAAACTGGGAAGCTGGTAAACCGCATCATTTATCTGGTGTGTTTACTTTTAGACTAAAACTGGGAAGTTAAATCCGAGTGGTGCGAGATCAAAGCTGCCCCAATAATCCCACCGTGTTGCAAATCTTTTCTAATCTGCTTGTTTAGCTCTACCAGTGTTTGACATGAATTTACTGTATGAAAAGGACCGGTGCCATCAATTACGGGGCCGCTGGTGCTGTTGTTGACTTTTGGTGAGTAAGATGTCTACTCTGTGTGGTATAGGTCTCCCCCAGGCTGTTTGCACTGCGGAGGAAGGCGCGCTCTCCTGCCCTTGGCCTTGGTGTGTGTGTGTGTGTGTGTGTTTGTGTGTGTGTGTGTGTATGTGTGTGTGTGTGTGTGTTGCTTGGCTCTGGCTCTTCTGTGATGTAGACTCAGAGATTACCTGGAGAGACGTGTGTGTTTGTTCAGTGAGGGGATGCGAGGTGGACATGTCTATTAAAGAGGACATATTACGCAAAATTGACGTCTAAAAAGATTTTGACCGTGTTATTATTGTTCTCATTTCACATTTACCTACTCGAAGTTGCACTGCTCAAAGGCCTATCAAAAAATAAGAAAAAAAATTCTAATTTTGAGGTAAAAATGTCCTATTTTAAGTGAAATGATCTGCCAGTGCAGTAAGAAATTTTCACTTACCAAGTTTTCGTAAAACAAGACAAAATACAATGTTCTGAGCAGAAAACACTAGTCAAGAGTTCATGGCAAGATTTTTCACCTTATTTTGAGTATATTTATCCTTGATTTAAATAATTATTGCTTAAATCAGACTATTATTTCTTA
The DNA here is from genome assembly GCA_034769755.1 of Odontamblyopus lacepedii. Classification (NCBI taxonomy): domain Eukaryota; kingdom Metazoa; phylum Chordata; class Actinopteri; order Gobiiformes; family Gobiidae; genus Odontamblyopus; species Odontamblyopus lacepedii. The sequence continues at coordinate 8,232,844 of CM068355.1, forward strand.
AATAGATGCTTGTTTTAAGAATACCTTCTTTTGAGCGTTCACATTATCTGTACATCTGATCAAATACAACATGAAATCAATTACATTTGAAACTGCATTTATTGAAATGTCACATTTTACACTTTCCCAACATCTTAGAAATGTCGTTCATCACCACCTAAAAGCCCCGGGACACGACTCTGAGGACAGAGAGGTTCAGATCTGAGCCAGAGAGAAGAACTGGTTTGAGAAGGAAGTTAAAGAGGCTTAACCTGGACTGAGTTAATATAAAAAGTGCTTAGAATAAGTTATAATATCGAGATAAGATAAATCAGGATGGAATATCTTGAAACAAGTAAAAAATCTTGTCTTATTAAGTAAAAATTTATGATGATTATTTATGTTTTGAATTGTTTGTATTGTGATTTTAATGTGTTTCTTATTCTGTAAAGCACTTTGAATTACTGTGTATGAATTTATCTTTTAAGATGAATCTGCTTAATTCAAGTCACTTGTTTTCAAGTATTTAGAGCGATTCATGCAGGTTTATTTAATCTTAATTCACTTGCAATCAAGACATCATTGTCATATAATATAATAATATTCCTGCACCACCCCATATTCTTTTCTTACTTGAAACTCTTTTTTTTTACCTTAAATGGTCCTGTATCACACAAAATGGATTCTTATGAGCTTCAAAAAATTCTTATGAGCTTTAGAAAAAAATATACATAGAATAGTCCATCCATCTTCTTCCGCTTTAACTGACTGGGTCACGGGGGCAGCAGAGTCACCCAGTCCTCTGTGCACCTGAGTCTAACCCTAACCCACATCGTCCATTCGGGCTGATCCCGGCCGGGTACTGGGCGACGTTATGGTCCTCGATTTCAGTGCGTAAGGGCGCTGGCATGTTTTGGGTGGATGGGGAAAACCGGAGTGCCCATCCAGACACGGGAAGAACATGCAAACTTCACTCAGAAAGGCCTGGGAATAAGCCAGAATGGTGTTTTTGTACTGGACTTGTGTTTTGTTTCATTCACACATGTCTGAATAACCCTGAATTATAAGACTGTCTACATCTCCAAGTTTAAAAATGCTCTGTTCCACCTTGTGATGTCATGTAGTGGTAGTTTTCAGCTTAACATTTACCTTTCACCTTTAGTTCTGTAGAATTTGGGAATTCCAGGGTTGAAATCATCCAAATTATTCTAGTGAAGGTGTCTGGAGTTTAAAAACACCGTGGAGTATTTGCTGTATTTTCAAGGTGGAACAGACGCTTTTCTGTTTGAGAGGAAAAACTCCTAAAACGCCTAAATATGCAGAACATGTGAATGAAAGAAAACACAAGAAAAAACAAGAAAATAGCGTAATATATGGGCCCTTTAATCTGTGGTACTATGTTGTGTAGACATTTTGGCAGAGATGGAAATCTGTGGTGCAGTTTTCCACAGGAAGTCAGTGAACTTGTTGCTTTTATTGAGTTGTTTGAGATCAATACTGTGATTGAGATCCATGTCCGTTTGATACGAGTGCTTAGACGTCTGCCCAGTGTTAAATAAAGTACGTATCTCAGAATCAGCAATCAGTGTGTGCAGATAGCCTCCATGACATCAGTTTCTTCCGGGAGATAAGCAAAGCAGTTCCATCATCGGGCTCAGTATCTCCTGGTTTTCCCGGTAGCCTAACGTGGATCGGTTCATTGCAGTTGTATTACATAACAGCAAAAGGGACTGTACAAGTACTTTTCAGTGTATTTCCAAATGAATAATGACAGAAATGACGGTGTGAAATTATTTACAATACTGCGAGTCTCTTTATTCTGCAATAATTCAGTAATATGGGGTTAAAGTGCTTGTTTTTGTTTGTTTGTTTGTTTCCCAATACTTGAGGTACATATGTATAATTGTTGTTACATCAGTTAAGTTGAAAAGTTGAGAAGAAAAGTACAGGAATAAATACAGGAAGTAGCGTGAGGCCAATTTACGTGTATGTAAGGCAATTGTCTCATCGTTTAAACCCTAATTTAACAAAATTGAGGTGGAGTCATGTATTTTTATTTGTCAAATAATCACTGTTGTGTAAATATCCCTTGTTAACAGTGTGATTGCTATAGATAACAGAACTAGAATTACCTCTACACACAGTATTTCATATCCAACCAGGAAGGAAAATTATAAACTCATCCAAAAATGTTGAAATAGAGAAAATCAGGCACATTTCTAAATAAAATATTTAATACATTAATGGTAACTACGTTTTAAATGGCCTACGCCTATGTTTTAAAGAGCTTTGTGTTGCATTTATTGTATAAATAAAGTTTGATTGATATATTATAGTCTTCAGTGTTTAGAAAAAATATTAGCTACTGGTTGAATTAATCAACTAATGGTGTTATTCAGATGTTTGTTCATCATTATTATTTGCCTAAATAATGTGAAAATTCATGGTAATTACTGTGGAATCTGCCCAACCTTAACAAATACTTAATAAAGCATAATTAGTTTTCACTTTAGAAAAGCTCTCAAAAAGATTTAACGAGCAGAGAAAAGCTCCTGAATTATCATCGCACTGCAGTATTAGTAAATCATTCTCTCATAGCTTACAAATCATTAATAAATGTTCAAATTTGTACTTAAATATGCATTTACAAATACACACACAAATGTTAGTTCATGAATGACTAAGTATGAAATAATTATGAGTAATATTTACAGCACAGGCTAATTAAGTGCAAGTTAAGTGCTAATTAAGCCTTAAAGAAGTATTTGTTCATTATGAATTAAGTCTTTGTTCATGCTTTATTGAGGCTAAATAAGGTGTAGTTATTATAAAGTGTTACCAATGTGTTTCTTCATCAAAAACATACCTCAAGTTGTATTTTGTTTCATTCACACAAACCCTTCATATTTAGGCCGTGTTTTTCTCTTTTAAAACTGAAAACACTCGTCCTCACGTTCCCTTGTGATGCTTTGTAAAGTGCTCCACTGTGTTTTTAAACTCCACACACCTTTACTAGAATCATTTGGATAATTTCAGCCTTGGAATTGCTGATCTACAGTGAAGTAAAGACAAAAAACACACTAATAATAAAAGATTACTCAGGCATGTGTGAATAAAACAAAACAGTAACATCATCCTAACCTGGCTTAAAGCTCACAAGAGTCAGTTTTGCGTAATAAACGTATTTAATATTTTATAATAATTGAATGAAAAGTATAGTCTAGCCTGTCATATGCACTTTAATATTACATTTTGATAAGCTAAAACTATGAAAAATAACTATTGGATATGGTTAATTCCACGTTCATTGTTCTGTTGATGTGTTATGATTAATATTCTCAGAACTGCAGGCGCGAACCTTTTATTATTTTATCAATTCTCAAAGCAAAAGATTGAGTCACATTATTTTCACGTCTTATCTATCCGTATGAAATTCAATATTGGCCCTGCACAGATCCCCGTCACTGCTGGCTTCACACAGCTGATGACAACATGCTGGCGTGTGCGGGGGCTTTGATCACTCTATCGTGTCATCTGTGTCTCCTTTAGCTCTTATTTGATATTAAAGTTTGTTTTTGCTACAGTTCTAAAGCACGATCAAAGATGACAGGGCAGAATGGAGACGGCGTGGGCGTACCTTCAGTCTGCTCCGGCCTCCTGTCTGCACGAGGTATGCAGGAGCTCTGACAGACCTGCACTTCACGGGCTCATTGTGCAGGGTCGTGCGATCAAACGTTACAATTTCACCCTGTTGTAACTTAGGCCTTGTCCACACGTAGCCGGGTATCTTATAAACCGAAGATGTTTTGCTGCGTTTTGACCTGTCATCCACACGAACACGCATCAAAAACGAGTATTCAGGGAAAACTCCGGCCAAAGTGAAGATTTTTGAAAACTCCGTTTATGCCTGTTTGTGTGGACAGAGATAACTGGGGTTTTGTGTTTTAAAACGTCACTGTCTGCGCCAAAAAATATGAATCTGCCCTGACGTCAAACGTGCGACCTTTGTTTAGGCGACTGCAAAAGCCAAAGCCAAGGCAGACTATGGATCGGAGTCGTTTCTTGAGAGCTGTGGTAGCATTAATTATTGTGCAGGTGCTATGTACATGTTTAATTGCAGAAGTCCAACTACTGCTCCAAGAGCAATAAGATAAGTTTAGGCGGAAGTGACGGCGAAGTGAGGGCTCAATGGAAATAACGCCATCTACAGGTTTGGAATGTGTATGAATGTGGTTGAAAACGCAGATGTTCGGTTATGTGTAGAAGGTATTTTTTTCGAAGACGAGGCGGTGTGGATAAAACTATTTTTATAAACGGAGGGGGGGAAATGTTCAGTTTTAAAAATACCCGGCTACGTGTGTACATGGCCTTAAAGGTGCAATGCGTAACTTTTTTTAAAATGTAAAATGACGGCAGTTTTCAGATTCGAGAATGTGATGATGTCTCACCGCCGCATGAGGGGCAAGGGCCAGATTTCCGATGATTACGTTGTACTTTGCCGTGAAATATCTAAAAGGTGAATTCGCAAATGTTGAATCTGATTATTTCGATAAGTGATTAGACCAAAGAAGTCATTATACAACATACTTTTTTATTTGAACAATATTCGTTTTACCTGCTCACCAGCTACATTAATTCTTATTGGCCAAGAATGCTGTAATGTCATCTGACCACAGTAATATTTATGAAATTACCTTGAAAAACATGCATTCTTACTATAAGCGGCCTCTCCGTGGCTCTGACCTGTAATGTGACCTCATGGTGTCGCCTTGTCTCGATGGAGATAAATGGTAAAGGGTCACACAATACAAGAAGTGAATGAAAAGGAGCAGAAAGAAGAAGAATCTTATGATATCTGCACCTTTTCCCTTTTCCAGACACCGATAGTTACTCTAAAAACATTTCAGATCAGTACGTTTCATTTCACAATTATTAATCAATTGCAAACAGAAATCTTCACTTTTATACACAACAATTTGCAATAGATTTTATGTGTTTTTAAATGCCAACATGTACTTGATCCCTTTATATCTTTGTCAAGGCTATATATATATATTTTTTAATATAGCACTTGCACCTTCAAGGCACTCAAAGTGGCCATCTGACTGCGCTATGCATTTTTTCACCTTTATGTTGCTGCTCCTTGCATTTGCACCTCCACAAGAACTTTGGTGTGTGTTTTCTGTTACATTTGAGCATTGAAATAGTTCCCCTTTAAGGATGATTTGGATACATTTCAGTTTTGTGATCAGTTAGTGTCACTATGAAGACAAAAAATAGTTTCCTGGTAGTGTTTTTCATAGATTTACAGAACTAATATCTTTTCTCTGATCATCTAATCCAGAGGGATTACAGAAAACAGACCTCCAGTCATGTCCATAACCCTAAAGTAATCCAACGTTGCTGAAATTTAAGCAGGGGTTTTGTCATTTACCTTGTATTAACGTTTAAATCCTACTTCTAAGACGTTCTGCTTACTCATGAAGCCTCTCATGTTTCTAGCTTCAGGTGAGTCTTTTCCAGATTAGTGCTCTTTACAAGCAGCGTGGGCTCATGCTTAATTGGCCTAACTTAAATCATGCTACATTCCTGCTTAATTCAAAGGTCTCTAATCAAGCCGGCTGTTAGAAGTTTGATAAAATAGGCGATCCAGTCTGCTGAAACTGGAATCTCATCAGGCCAGAGCTGAATCATCTGTAGGTGGTCCAATCATCTCCGCTCCTCACTTCGACTCATCCTCGCTGCGCTCTTCCCCATGGTGACCTCTGCAGACACACAAACACAAGCGCCCTACAAATGTGCTGCTGCTGACCCAAGGAGACAAATCAGGCCGGCCCCGGGGCTTGGCCTGTCCAACCAGCCCGATGAGGTCATTCCACACAACCTCATTTTCCCTCAAATTGCACCTCTGATCAGTGCTGTGTTTCCTGCAACAATTACACCCACCTTAAGTCCTTATTAGCAAAAACTGGAGAAGGAAAAAGACCACTTGGGTTTGTATGAGGCAAGATCATTTACCCGGAGACTGCAGAATAGTCCCTTCTTCTTTATCTTCCAGTGTGAGTGAAGAGAAGGTCCAAACAGCACCTTTTGATTAGCCTGTTTTGAGCGGGGGAGGGGGAGAGGTATGTGGGGTCAGGCACCATCCCTCACGGAGAACGGGGCTGAGGTACTCGGGATAAATGGAAAGGCTGATTAATACAAATACAGGCTACAGAGGACCACCTGCGGACTCCCTTAAGGTTTAAAACGGCCTTTCATGGTGATACTATTGAAAAATCACAAACTCCAGTGTCTCTAGTGCGGAATTTGGGTGTATTAGGCTGTATATCTTAAATATCTGTGTAATCCCTCAGTCGTCTATAGGATCCAGAGCTGGACAGTCAACTGGTCAAAAGGTTTTTAGGGTGAAAAGGTTTCGTTGTTCATAGTCTTCTCCAAATGTCTCTAAAAAACTCTTTTCTCCAGTTGACAGAATAGAATTTTTCAGATATTACATTGGAGTTTTTGGGCGTGGATCAGGAAAAACAGTGATTTGTGTATTGCCAGATCATTCGGACTATATTTATGTGCAAATAAAATCATTCAGATGCTAAACGTTGGATCAGATCAGCTGTGATTGTGAAGGTTTATACTAGATGGAAGTTTCTGGATTTATTGTACTTCCTGCTTGGACTTAGACTATGAACACCGACATGTATAGACCCGTTAAGTGTGAGTAAACAGTGGTGACGTAGACTCGGCTGAACTCAGCAGTTTGTCGAGCTTTGCGAATGGATTATCGTCCAAAGATCGAGAATATTTCCTCAATAAGCCGACTTTGACTGCCAGGTCCTCGTGCGATCAGCGAGTAAAACTTTAAAACTTCAGTCCGCCGGTAGAATATCAATTCTGACAAAAAAAACACACAGCAACAACCAGACATTTTGGTGCTGGAAATGTTTTTTTATCTCCGTCTTCTTCTGTGCCTGTTCAGTCTGAATGAATCTAAATTAATGGGGAACAATGACACTTCTGTTGCCAAGATGCGCACACAGATTTTTTTCTTTTATCACTATTGGATGGTGTGTCTGTAGTGTGTATGTGTGCAAAGAACCAAGTACATATTCATATTCTTTCCTGCACTCATAAAAAGATGAGTTTTCTTTTGTTCTGTACTTATATCTTCCTCTATACTGTATGTTAATAGGGTTTCGGCAAAATAAGTGTCAAACTTCAGCCTTAAACCCTTCGGTCTGTAGAATAACTTTGTGTTATGCAGAATCTCTGTCTTAAATCATTGTAATATGATTCATAATTACTAACTAACTAACTAACTAACTTGCTCCTGCATTTTAAGTGAATTTTTTTGTATCAATTCTGTATTTTTTTCATTCACACGTTTGCGTAATCCCTTATTGTTAGTCAGTCTGTATCTCCAAAGCTCCAAATGCTCAATAACGCAACATTTTTTTCCAAGTTTTCTTTAATTAACTGGTACTTGTGGAACCATTACTAAATATTTACCACATGTACTATACAACAATCTACGTAATAATTAGAAAAACGTGAAAACCGGCCATATGTACAATATATATTTTTATATTTATGTATTTATTTGGGTAATTAAGACATTTACATTCTTTTACAAAGGAACATATAACATTTGTGAAATCATAATAGAAACAACAACAACAACAATTTATTTAATCCGACTCATTTTCTAATCTAACACAGTGAGCTTTCTTTTTCATTTTTCAGACATTTTGCATTAACTTTATGAACTATTTGCAAAAGCGAGCGAAAAATGAGTAACTGTTCTAGCTCGGTAACATAATTATCATCATATTGCAATAATAATACATGAGGGTACAGCAATGGTGAGGAAATTAAAGATACCAACAATGGAAACAGACAATAAATACAAGTAATGGTAACAAACAGCACATACAGCAATAGTAAGGAACAACAAAAACCATAAGATATTGGTTAATTTAGCTTCGAGTTAAGTTAAAGGCTCTATATTATGCAAAAATGCTCTAGTGAGATTTAAGCCATGTTACAGTGTTGTTACCTCATCAAAAATATACCTGGAGTTGTGTTTTTGTTTCTATTTATTTATTTTTTCATTCACACGTTTGCGTAATCCTTTATTCTTACTCCGTCTGTATGTCCAAAGCTCCAAACGCTCTGGTATATGATATCATAAATCTAAGTGCGTGTGAATTTGTTTAGTTGGACGCGTCGTCCTTGTAACAGCGTGATTCTTCTCCAAATCAGGAGGCCCTCTGTGCAGAGCTGAAAACTGTTATAACTCACCCCGACTGCTCCAGGCCAAACAGCTCCCACCAGTCATAATGATGTATGGCTGTCTCTGCGCCCAAGACACATGTAAATGTGGACAAACTAATTGGATAGAGTAGGAGGCATTAAATCAGATGTTATATCAAGAAGAGAAACACCTAGTCCAGCGAGATTACTGAAGACATGTGGTTTATTATGTTTTATGCTTAGGTTTAAAGGTCCTATACGCAAAATAGACTCTTGTGAACTTTAAGCCACGTTGTGTTGTTACCTCCTCAAAAACACACCTGGAGTTGTGTTTTGTTTCATTCACACATTTAAATAATCCCGTATTATTACTCTGTCTCCATCTTCCAATCTGAAAAGGCTTCGTTCCACCTTGTGATGTCATGAAGTGGTAGTTTTCAAGTTAATAGCTGTTTTCTGTCTTTAGTTAAGTAAGTTACCAGCTCCTTTTACCTTTAGTCTAGCAGAGATGAGAATAATTCCAGGTCTGAAATGATCCAAAAGACTCTAGAGAAAATGCACGGAGTTTAAAAACACAGTGGAGCACTTCCTAAATATGCAGGGTTTGTGTGTAAAAATGTGTGAATCAAACAAAAGACAACTCAGATTATGTTTTAGATGAGGAAACTGTATAATATAGGTCACAAAATAGCGTAATATGGGCCTTAGCGTAGCTCTAGCGATGCCAAAAATGACAACTCTGAAGACGCTTTCCGACTCTTTCCATTTACAGTAAAGGTTCACTGTGTAACTTTTCCGGGGGAGGGCATGCAACCTGCTTGTCTCCTTGGAGAATTTACAATATTTCATTCCATTCTTCCTCTAAGCGGGGTCACCTCTCCACAGATCAGACATGCAGCACTGTGCAAAAGTTTTAGGCAGGTGTGAAAAAATGCTGTAAACCAAGAGCGCTTTCAGAAATATAAATAATGACTGTTTGTTTTTATCGATTTACAAAATGCAAAGTGAGCGAACAAAAGAAAAAGCCAAAGTCATTAAAGGGACAGTTCAGTGCGCAGTGATATGACAGGACAGAAAATAGTATCAAGCGATTATGAGGTCTGACTTTTTCGTGGTTCACGTTTTGTAACACAATTGTATCACTCTTTTGAACACATATTGTTCTGAGAAGAAAAACGCTTTATTTTCATGACTCCAGCCAACTTGCCGGACACTTTCATCAGCACCAAAACCGGGGAAGAACTCGTCTCACCGGACGCTGTCGGGAGGTAAGTCAGTGTTGATGCACAACGCTGCTGACGGGGACGTACAGATTCATGTAAAAAAACCTGATCTATCCCTTTAAGAACTCTCTTCAGCGTAAAGAAGAAGCAGAAGTTGTGTTGGTGATGGTCGGGCCCCACAGAGCCCTGACCTCAGCATCATGGAGTGAGTCTGGGATTAACATGAAGAGACAGAAGGATGTGAGGAAGCTCCATCCACACAAGATCTGAGCTTAGTTCAACATGTTTGGAACAGCGACCAGCCCAGTTCCTTCACAAACTGTCTGCAAGTAAACCTAGAAGAACTGATGCTCTTCTGAAGGCAAAGCTCACACCAAATACTGATCTGATTTAGATTTCTCTTTGATTCATTCACTGCATTTTGTTGATTGATGAAAATAAATAATGAACACTTCCATTTTTGAAGGCATTCCTGCTTTACAGCTTTTTTTCCTCACCCGCCTATAACTTTTGCACTGTACTGTACATCTTCGCTTGGTGGAATGACTTCCTTGTCCCCATGGAGATTAAAGAAACGTGATACTGTGGAACATTCCAGAGAAACCAATGGAGACAAGCATGTGTCAGACCCTCTCATCATCGAAACGATCCTCGCGCACTCAAACCTTTGTCCGCTCAACACCTCAACAGCGTGTGCTCTGGATCAGTATCATATTTGAATTGTGCAAAAGAAAATATTAACATAGTTGTGTGATGATCTTGTTCTTGCTGCCGGAGCCATCAAAGACGAGCAGAGACGGCCCACGTTTCTCGAGAAGACACTGAGCTAAATGTCCCCATATGCCTCTTTGAAGTGCGGAGTATAAACACAAACTGATAATACGGTCCACCTTGAAGACCCAACAGAACTGACAGGGGCGTTGCGTTGTTTTTAGGGTCTGGGGCCAAACATTCAAGAGGGCCCTTCAATAAAACCATCGACATATATATATAAATGGACATAGTTTACTCGCTAGCCGCAGCATTATTAGTAAAAAGTGCTCATTGGGCACTTCCGGCTGGACTGACTCTGATTCCAATTGACCTTACATTGAAAAGTTGTCACCTCTCTCTCTGTGACGGCTGCTGTGAGCCTTGTCATTTTTCTATTTCTCTATTTTGTCGGTGACTAAACTTCTATCCCTAATATGGAATCAGCTCGAAATTTGCTCCTATAACTGCAAGTATCGTGAGCTGATGGGATGACAAGCTTTACTATCGTTCATCTGGTTTGTCCCCAAGTTCCTGCAACCTGCAACATCCATGACTGTGAAGGGGGGGATGTGTAAATAAAAAATAGGCTTCACTAACTTTATTCCAGCCATGTCCCGCCAGAAGAAGGCCCTGAGGAAGACCCAGGACACGCCGAAGGGACTATGTCTCTGGGCTGGCCTAGGAACGCCTTAGGGTCCTCCCGGAAGAGCTGGAGGAAGTGTTTGGGGTGAAGGAAGTCTGGAAGGCCCTGCTTAGACCCGGCCCCAGATAAGCAGAGGAAACTGGATGGATAGATGGATGATTAACTTCATTCAAGAAATAGATCAGTCCTAATATTATGAATTTACTTGTACTATAACGAGCCTGTACTGACCAAAAACTGCAATTTGGGGGCCTCTAGTGATCAGGGGGCATAAACAGTTACCTGTGTTTCTTGGTAGGTAGCAACCGCCTTGAAAATGACTGTAGTTTGGGATAAAAGAGGGAGACGAAAATACGATTCAACCACCACACTTAACCTGAAAACACTGATACGTGTGATAGATGTGAACAAGCCATTGCCCAATGGGACGTCAGCGATGTGGCTTTGGATTACAAACTCACACCAACAAACCTTTCCATTTTCAGGAAACTATAACTTTATCTTTTTGTGCATGCTGCAAGTTGGTGAAAGTACTCAGTTTTGTTACTTAAAAAAGCAAAGTACAGATACCAGAGGGAAAAAATCTCAAGTAAAAGTTAAAATAGTGCATTAAATAATCTACTTAAGCAAAGTGTTAAAGTACCAGTTAATAAGTTAAAAGTAAAAGTATTTTGCGCAGATTTTGATTTCTAATAAAGCTTAAAAGTCAGTGATGTTGATAAAGTTTTGTGCTGAATTTACCTGAAGAAAGCAAAATTCATCATTTTACTTTTCAGTCCTGTTAAAAAATGTAGTACAGGAGAAAGTACAGATATTAGCTCACAAAGGTAGTGAAACAAAAGTAAAAAGTATTCACTCGAAAACAGGGGTTATCAAAGTAAGGCCCGCGGGCTGATTCCGGCCCGCCACGCCCCTTTGACCGGCCCTATGAGGCAGTTCTCAAAAGCAGTCATGGCCCATTTTTTAAAATTACTTTTTCGTAAATAATAACATGCCTGCATTTTGTTGTTTCAATAAAAATATATTTATATGAAGCATTTATATTTATATTTAAATAATTATATAGCATGTTTACATCTGTAAGCTCAAGATCAACCCGGACAGCAAAACGGCTCGTGTTAAAGTGCGAAAAGTTGACAGAGTGCTGAGTTTTCAAAGAACAGTGGACGACCGATTTTTTGTTTGTTTGTTTGTTTGTTTGTTTGTTTGTTTTTCAATGTAAGGACTGTGTAATTTGTCTGATATATAAAGAAAGTGCGCAGGTTTTCAAAGAATATAAACGCCGTCACTACGAAATCCGCCTAACCTGACCCCAGCCCCCCCTTCACAGTCAGGAGCGATAGTGAAGAAAGTTTGGTGATTTTGCTCTAAAATGTACTTAAGTAAAGTACAGATAAGTAAATTGTACACTTAACTACAGTGCTTTACTACTTTTGCTTTGTTACGTTCCACCACTGTTGAGTCTAGAGATTATCTGTACATTCAAACTGAACACATGAAAAAAAAAAACAGTCTGGGATTCAAACTCAGGACCTTCTCGCTGTGTACGAAGTGTGCGCACCACTTTTCCACTTCGCTACCGGTCAATCAGCACTGACGCAGTAACTTTATCCTGGCGCGAGATAACAGCACTGCACCCATCCTCGCTCGCTGCTCGCCTGATTGGACGACGGGCGCTCGGATCGGGCCCGGTGCAGGCTCGAGCTTGCTCCTGACACACATTCAAGTCAAAGTGCCAGAGACCAGAGTGCTCCTGTCACCACAGACACCTGAATCAAAAATGTGGAGAATACTTTAGCGAGCAGATATGTAGCAGCTCGTCCGCACGCTGGCAAGGCCTCGGTTCAACAGTGCAGTCAGAGAAGTGGAAAATCTTTAATGTTTTTTTACGTGGGGCAAGACTTACTCACTTAATAGTTGAGCCACATATTCTTATTCTTTACAAATGAGTAGGGTATATATGGAAATGTGTCCAGAATGTTCCACGTATGGCCATAAACGAACAAATCTCCATGAAGACTTGCAAAAAAACAAATTACAGGTTAGATTTGTGGAGAGGCGACTACTCCTACTAAGAATTTTGAGATATTTTTGAGCCATAAATAAAGTCTGTAGTCAAATAAATGCAACACAGATTAGTTTAATACCATACTGTGTACAATTTAAGCCAAAGTATTAACATCTCCATGGAGACAAAACCCCTCCAGAAACTTTTAATACTTTTTCTTTGCTGCCAAACTTTGAATTTCCTATGGGATCAATACAATATGTGTCGATCTATCTCATATTTTGTGTCATTTTGGCTGGAGGAGTTTATTTGCAAAAACAGATATCTCCATTTTTGGAAATTTGTCACACTTTTATATTTTTACATGTTTTAATAATAGCAATATAGTTGAGGGGGTTTGCTTTAGAGCAGGGGTCTCCAGTCTTTTTCCTCCAGTGAGCTGCCTTTACAAAACAAAAATCCCAGAGAGCTACTAGGTAAGCAGTCGCAAGAAACTGAATATATTTAAGATTTATATTCACAGCCGCCAAGCCTTAGATGAGGTACAGTGAGACATCTATAAAACATGATCAGTTTATTAGTGTACGAAGTTAGGCAACACAATGGTACATGTGCAATGGTAAATGTAGTTAATATCCACCGCTTTCGCTTCCTCTCCAGCGAATCACGGCTCACTTCTACCACACCTCAATTTCCCAGAAGCCTATTCATAACAGCCTATCCCGGCAACCCAGTTTGTCTCGAATAACCCGACCCCACCTTCCCAACCCCGATCTGTTTTCGCTTCCAGACATAAGACGCCTAGGAGGGGGGGTCCCGTTCCTGCTGGGCCATGTGAAGATTGAGACTGAACCCCCCCACCCCGAGTCTCAACCGAGCCGACCCCCCTCATCTCGTCTCCATATAACAAACTCTTTTCGCTTCGCACATGTGTTGTTGGTGTGGTCCTTGCTAGTGAATAGGCATTTAATTCATCAGATTGTACTTATTGCGTACGATGTGTGTAATTCAGAAATCCTTTGGCGAACGACGTGGGAGGAGGTGGAGAGCCATCGGTAACGCCCGAGCTACAGGTTGGAGACCCGTACTCTAGAGGGAATGGATTAACACGAGTTTATTTTAATAAGCTCTATTCATGCTTATGCCACAGACCAGGAAACATTTGGAAATATGATGACAGCTTCCGGTGTAGTTCCCGACACTGGGCTCGCCGACCGACTGTGGTCAAACCCACTGAAGTAAATGTGATCGTTGGTAAAATGAAGACTGCAGACGTACGTGCTGTTTGGAATCATCTTGTATTTGGCGTCTTCATCTCTTCTAATCGCAGAGTTGTGTTGTGCGTCAGTGTGAAAATGATGAAAACTGAGGTATGGTTGTAATTGTCGATTAGCCATGACATGTAAATGGATAAAACTGGCACTTTTCCTCATTTTTCCCAGATTTTGTCTGACTTACTGCCACAAACGAAGTCGTAATCGCATGTTTTCAAACTTCTTCCTGGTTTGTGACGTAAGCGTGAATAAAGTCCATACTAAAGACATTTTGCAGTTTTGTTCCTGCCCTTTTGAGCATTTGGTGTCTGGTGCCCTCCAGTGGAAAAACAGGAAGCATGAAAATTAGCAGCACAGCTAATTGTTACTGTGAAGAGAGCAACGTGTTGGATTAACAGTTCAGGTCTTGTATTACACAAAATGGATTCAGTGAGCTTTAAACAATAGTGTAATGCTGTTACCTCAAAAACAGACCTGGAGTTGTGTTTTGCTTTATTCACACGTTTGATTAATCCTTTATGATTAGTCTGTCTATGTCTCCAAAGCTCAAAATGCTCAGTTTCACCTTGCGATGTAGTTTTCAGTAAAAAATGACAGTTCCAGGGTTGAAAGTTTCAGTCAGAACTCATGTGTGAATGAAACAAAACACAACTCCAGGTATAATTGTAATAAGGACAACATTAAGCAACATTATAACAACATTAGATCAGAAAATAGTGTAATATGGGCCCTGTAACACCTTGTGGAGGTGCATACTGTAAAACACAGACGTTCTCTCAAAATAGGACATATTTAGAATGAAACTCCAGGTCCGTTTTTGTATCCTATAGTTAAAACCTCAGATCTTCAGCTTCAGCATGGCTCCTCTAGCTCCGTAGCTGCAGTGTGGCGCGTGCCCTGGGAGGCGGCCGTGCTCCATGACATCAGAGCAGTATCACGTCATGTCCAGCCCCCTGAGTGCTAATTAACAGCAGGCGGAGGATCTCGGACAAAGCCCAGGGCATTAGCATTCATCACTGAGAGGCTTACTTTGTTTATTTGCAGATGTAGAACGAGAATAATAACTGCGAGTGAACTTCAGAGGAGAGGCACCCATGGGAGAATCTATGGCTCAAGTAGCAATACATTGGCTCTGCTTACTGTGATATACACGACGTGAACTACCAAAACACTGACCACAGTTACAGGCTTATGGTACACATTAGAATGACTATCTGGACATTTTAAAGAACATATATTATGCACTTTTGTTGTTTTAATTAGATATGTATGTCACATTTTCTAACTTAAAATAATGTCTGCATATGGAACCTTTATAAACTCAATAACCTCTGTTTCCAATGAGATATTTAAGAGTTAAAACCTCCCTCTGATGTCAACAATGGGAATGAGCAACCATGAAATAAACAACTGAAGTCCAATTCAAGCTTTATCCCCAAGTCCCGGGGAATAAACATGGCCGCCCATTCAAGTCACTGGGCTGAGCTGAATGACGGTGTCTCCAGATCGGTCGGTATTTCCGGTGGCTCTTTGCCCACTGAACATGTGCAGTAGTGAGCAGTGCTGTTCACTCACGCGGACACACACGAGCGCAAAAAGCCTCACGTCGCTTTGACCAGTCAGAGCGAGTGTAGCTAGAGCAGAGCCAGAGCTTTTTATAATAATGTTTTTAAGACAACAGAACGATTTTGTGCTGACAAAGAGAAGTTCATGAGCTAAAAGTATTCAAAAACTGCCACAAAACCAGACATGTTTGAAAGCTGTAGGTGGCCTGTGAGCCAAACACGAGCGGTTTGTGATTACGCTGGGCTCTATGGGAAAAATCCTTTCTGGGCAGGAGGGATTTTTATTTACCACTGAGGGCCACTAAGGCAACTTGAGACAACTCTAAGCTATAACCTATCCAGTTATTTTTTTATTTGTGATTGCTATGTGAACAGAGACGTGCGTTCGCTGTGAACACAGTTTGTTTAGTGATGGTTTGTGGGCTTTAAAGCTGGGTAAGAGAAGTCTGGGGTTTTTAACTGTGAGGAAATCATAGACTGTATACATAAATGGACGTAGCTCACCCGCTAACTGCCGCGTTTCCAATAGGATGTGAACATGGGAGCGCTCCATCGACACTGTCTCTAAATGACATTTCTTCTCTCAGTCACCGCTTCATCATTTTGGTCAGGGACAGGAATTTTGGACACAGGGCCTCATTTCCTCGTGACCCAGAGTGTTGGAGACAAGTGGAAACACTTTTTTTAAATATTCCATCCAGTCCTTGTATTTGCAGAGGTCGCTGGTGCTAGGCTAGTGCATGTCAATGGCCATAGTCGTCCTGGCTCTAAAAACAGTCTTACTCACTCCACAGAGCAACCGAGGCAAAACTATTATAACTCCAGACTGTCAATATGTCTATAGAATAATTTTAGAAGTAAAACCAACCTTGGAGGATTGAATGATTTATGTCTGAACAGCAGTGAGTTGTAGCTCGGCAGCGGCGGACTGATATATGAGAAAATAGTCCCTCGACATGCGACGATTCATGCGACTCAAGGTTAGTTTTATTTCAAACATTATTCTATCAACACAGACATTCACAGGGACAGTCTGGCATTATAATAGTTTTGCCTCGGGTGCACTGTGGAGTGGGTCAGACTGTTTTTAGTGTTTTTGGCCAACTACGGCCATTGACATGCACTAGCCTAGCACCAGCAACCTCTGCAAATACAAGGACTGGATGGAATATTTTTAAAAAAAAGTGTCTCCACACGTCTCCAACACTCTGGCTCACAGGGGATATGAGGCAAATGTCCAAAATTCCAAACTGTCCCTTTAACCCTCTCTACATGATCCTGGTGTTTTTATTTCACTATTTTGTCTATTTCCTAATTTGGAACTTGGCTTCAAATTCACCCCATAATTGCTTACACTGTGATCTTCATTTTACTGGAACCGAAGGCTGTGTCACTCTCCCTTAGTCCACTTCTTTATACAGTTTATGGATGCAGCTAAACAGGCGAAATGCTGAGTGGTCAGTGACAACTTTGAATCATGGATTAATGAAATAAGCCTGAATTAGTCAAATCAAATATAATTAAAGAAGACATTATACGCTTTCATCCAGTATGCAATAATGAACTATCGTGTAGAATCAGTGGAAGACGAATCAAAGCCATGTGAGGCCAGAAATTATTATTATTGCCTTCCACATTTCCTCAATACTTGCCAGAAATGTGCACCACGTGATCAGTTCTGGCCAGTTAGCATGACGGTGGATAGGGAGGAATGGTCTTACAGCGGTATCTTTTAGGTGCTTCTAAAAAATCTCAAAAACATGAGCAGTTTGACTTCACAAAAACGCGTTGCATTTGATAGGAGAGTTCTTTCCAGGCCAGAGCTGCAGTAAAAGAGGGTAGCAAATATATTCTTTTAAAAATACACTTATTCTAGTCGAAACAAATGCATTCTACTAACTGGAAGATATTTTTTCTAAACAGTGAGACACCAGTCCTCCCTGTGCTTTTATGCATGAGTTAGTGCAAATTCCAGGGGTATTTGGTTTGTCTTCAAAACCTTCAACTCACTGGCGAAGGGGGACTTGGCTTGTGTGTGAAAGTAGTAGTAATGGGCATTCCACACTTTGCACTTTCTTTACCAGCTATCAATCAAGTTACCACTGGATAAATTGTGGTAGACTTGGTTGAACTTATGAATTGTTAAAGGGGAACTCCGGCACGTTTAAAGGTAAAGCCCGTTGCTAGAGGTGGTGGAATACTGTCAGAAGCCAAAAAACGGCACAGATCAGTGTTTCGTCGGTGGAGATCTCACTGTGGCAGTGAGTCTGTCAAGGCAACAAACTAGTGTAGTGATGGGGGCAAGTTCTTAACTTCCACGTAAAACGCCAATTTGCTTCACACTGAAGAAGCTTAACACCACTTTAACCCATCTTACAACAGCCACGAGTCTGACAAACAAAACGCTCTGCCTGGTTCACTCATTAGTGTCTGGAAACATTAGAAAACAACTTTATAAGCAGCCTTAGTCTTACCTTTGTTGATTTACCACTGCACATGTGAAAGTCCAAAAGACTCGATCGGCGATGTTGTTTCTAATCTAATTTATTTACGAGTGAATAATACTTTGTGAAAAAACACTAAAAAATACATTCCTGAACCAGTTTCTTTCAACAACTTTTAGTTTCTCTTCCTCTTCACAGTAGTCGATCCTCATTTGTTGCTTCTGGCAGCTTGTTACATGCTCTGCAATATTGATTTAAATACTTAACCACAGCGTTTTTCAAAAAATATGATTCACTCATAAATGGGATGAAATGACATTCGCTTTCGCATGTGCAGTGGGAAATCAACAGAGGTAAGGCTGCTTATAAAGTTGTTTTATAACGTTTCCAGACACTAATGAGTGAACCAGGCAGAGCGTTTTGTTTGTTAGACTCGTGGCTGTTGTAAGATGGGTTAAAGTGGTGTTAAGCTTCTTCAGTGTGAAGCAAATTGGCATTTTACGTGGAAGTTAAGAACTTGCCCCCATCACTACACTAGTTTGTTTCCTTGACAGACTCACTGCCACAGCGAGATCTCCTCCGAGGAAACACTGATCTGTGCCGTTTTTTGACTTCTGACAGTATTTGACCACCTCTAGCAACGGACTTTAGCTTCAAATGTGCTGGAGTTCCCCTTTAAGATGATAATGAACTAATACTGTGCGCAAGGAAATCAAACCCTTGTGGTATCTTAATGTAGAAAGTCTCTGGGGTGGGGTTGGGGTGTAGCCTTGAGACATTTCTTTTTTTTTTTTTAACAGATACATTTATTAGACAAGCAGTGCATCTCCCAAGCTCTGATAAGATCCAGGATGCAAATGAGGTACAGGGTGGAGCTACTGGCTAATGAGGTAAGTGTGCAGAAGAGGCCATAGTTCAGAGGGTCCATATTACGCTATTTTCTGACCGATGTTATAATGGTGTTTCCTGGAAAATACCTGGAGTTGTGTTTTGGTTCATTCACACATGGTTAAGACACAAACCCTGCATATTTAGGCATACTGAGTTCCTCTGTCAAACTAAAAACACTCAACACAACAGCTGATGTGTGAATGAGACAACACACAACTCCGGGTATGTTTTAGACGAGGAAACAACATTATAAGGTAAAGCAGAAATAGAGTAATATATGCGTTTAAAGTACAATTTTGGTACTTTACTTCAGAACATTATTGGCCAGGTAACTGTGCTTTTACTCAAGTAAGAAAAGATGAGGTAATGTGATTGTAACTGGCCACGATCTGATCTTGAATAAAGTGCTCATTGACAGAGACATAGTCCATGGACACCTGTTGACATCACTGGTGCTGGAAGTGGACTCCTCAGCATGTGTCAGATGAGATGTCTGACAAGTGCTCTGTGGAAAGGCGGGTGGGTCCCACACATGCTGCTGTAATCATGTACTGCCCTGCCCAGAGACGCAGGCTGCAATGAAAACAGGCCTGCGATAAGGTCACTCAATGAAATAAAGCTGGCAGTCTTTTCTAATCTCTGACCAACAAGATTAAAGCGTTTAGGAGCATATGGGCTAGAGAAGGAAACATTTACTGATCTGAAAGACATGGAGAGAATCCCTGACATGTGTTATAGACTGAAGATAAAAGATTGTGTAAGTGTTTTAAAAACTCAACAGATCAAACAATCGCTGTAAGAGTCACGCATGATGTGACTAACATGGACTTGACCAGCTGAAATCAGCCGTTATCATTAAAATGTGCATTGACTGGTAGCACAAAACTGGGCCCAAACTCCAGACGCTGCCCATGTGATGACACGTGTCTCCCTTTAAACACTTTGTCAATGATTTAGACCTGATTTCTACAACCAACAACAGTCAGTTGCTCCAAAAAAGAACATCAAAAGAGCCTCGTTTTCAATGGCACAGTTCACTTGGGGGCACCTTTCATCTGTGATATACTCTACCTACACCTTATTTAATCCTAACTGCAGCTTTATATTTTACTATAATTTATTACATTTTTATTATATCTGTATTTTATTATATTTTATTACATTTTTTACTATATTGTTTACTTATTTTCCCTTGTATTTGCAAACACTTTAACACTGCTATTAGTACTATCGGTTCTTCTCATCCTAAGCATTTCATTGCACTGTCGACCTTGTGTTGAACCTGCATATGACAAATAAACAATCTTGAATCTTGAATCCTTGGCCAGGATCAGTTTCCATTACAATGGGCCCAGGACACTTTGGCCATTACACAGGTCTATAAGACACACCCGAGCCGCTGGACAGCTGTCAAAAGACCAGTGCTGAACTAAAGGAGCATCAACACTAATCAATGTTCAAATATTACTCAAAACAAAAGCGGATGCAAATGAAGCAGAGCGCACAGATCCTCATGTGGACTGACACAAGTTTCACTTTTGTTTTCTTGTGTAAGCAAAGACATCACTGCGAAGCACATGCTTTTGTTTTGATAAATAACTTTATTCTTTTACTACGTGGTTACCTGGACAGAGGGAGAGGATTATGGGGAACTTTACGCGGTCTCTTTTGGCTGCATCTTTATCCTCACGGGCTCCACTTTGAATATATAAAACACATTTGGGAATTACGCTTTACACAAACACTCAACTGAGCTGCTCTTGTCCCAAACTCAACACAACAGTCCTGCCCACTTCAAAGCCGACTGTGGTTCCCGAAGTAGATTTACCATTTCATTTTGCCCACTGATTCACTGAAAAATGGAAATTGTATAAATGCACGTTGGAGTAACTAATGTCCATAACGCAGATGTTTTCAGTAAAAAACAAAAAACACACATTTATAACTTTTTGCCCAAAACAAGGCAGTTTATAACATTTCATAAACAGATTTGAAATACTGTATTATTATAGGCCCTGTGGCGTTTAGTTAAATTGGTATATTGGTAGCTGATGATTTTATTTTTTTTAGTCTATTAGGAAATTTACTTCAGGCATCAAGTGGTGAGCGGTGACTTTTAAGCTCCATGGCACCACCACAAATACAGGGGTGAGTTTCAACAATTTAAACTCGCTCTTCAATTTTCTGGTTTGACGCACTCAGTTGCGCTTTCTTTCTGAACAATAATCACAAAAACACTTCGTAAAACTCCCTCTGTAAAGATAATAATAAAGGCAATTGTCAACGAGGGATCAGCTATAAGAAATATGTGACACCAATCCGGTAACAGACGCCTATACAGCAGCTCAACAAGGTGTCTTTACATTCAGATCAGAGCATTGGGCTTATCCAAATATTTTGCTCAGACTTTCATCAGAATACTTGAGTCACCTTGGAATCTGTCAAAACAGTATGGAGGTGCACCGGGTTTACCTGTGTCCTCAGAGCACTTACACACTTATCACATACAGCGCCTGCATGTGTCCCGGGAGGAACAAAGGGATTGGTATTCCCCGAACAATGTACCGCAATCGAAACGGGGCTGTAAAAATGGTAATACTTCAACGAAAAATGATACCCAAACAATGAATTAAAGAAAACAACAACATAATGATTCTGTTTTTTCGTTGTTTTAAGTTTTAAATGCCCTATATTACGTAAAATGTACTCTTGTTAGCGTTCAGCCGTGTTATAATATATGGAAAACATACCTGTAGTTGTTTCATTCACATTCATGTTTGAGTCTTAAACTATGTTGTCCAAGTCTTATTTTTATCACAAAGGTCTTAAATTTCAATAGCCTAATTTTTGTAAACTCACCCGGGCTGCAGTGCAATGTGAGACGAGACCATATGAAAGCTTAGTTTGTCTTGTTAGAATGTTATAATGATTTTTTGGCCATTTTACAAGCGACGCATACGACTAAAAATGAGTTATGAATGAGATTTTATAAGAGAAGTAGAAGAAGTTATTTAAAGTAGTGAGTAATGGTCATTGTTAGAATTAGATCTGGTGTTTTTCGCTCGCCTAATGGGTGGATGTTGGTCTTAATTTCATTTCAGTGGTCTTAAAAAGATCTTTAAAAAGTTTTAAGTTGATATCCTGGAGAGAATAACTCTTTAGATATGCAGGATTTGTGTGTTAAACATGTATTAATGAATGAATGAAACACAACTCCAGGTATGTTTATGATAAGGACATCACAAGACATACTATCACAAATAGTATTATCCATTCCAGTCTTGTCCAGTCCGGTCTGACTATGCTTCTGTTGTAGGGAGTATTATACCTGTGATGACGTAGACTCAGGAGTGTGTATTTAAGTGTATTTCCCATCAGCTCGGGAGCCAAGACCTGGAGACATGAGCCCTCAAGACACTATGACAGTATTGACCTCTCCTGTCTTGTCCAGTCCGGTCTGGCTATGCTTCTGTTGTAGGGAGTATTATACCTGTGATGATGTAGACGCAGGAGAAGTGTATTTCCCATCAGCTCGGGAGCCAGGACCCAGAGACGTGAACCCTCAAGACACTTTGACAGTACTGACCACTCCAGTCTTTTTAGTCCATTCTCACTATGTTTCTGTTGTAGGGAGCATTATACCTGTGATGATGTAGGCCAAGATCTAACGCAGGAGAAGTGTATTTCCCATCAGTTCAGGAGCCAGGAGCTGGAGACCCTCAAGACACTATAAAAGTACTGACCTCTCCAGTCTTTTTCAGTCCAGTCCAGTCTGGCTATGCTTCTGTTGTAGGGAGCATTATACTTCTGCTACATAGGCCAAAATAACAAGGACTGGGCTGGCAGTGTGGGGTTGGCACAGCACAGAAACACAAATTCTTCATTGCACATGAGAAAATGAATGAAACAACTCCTGCCTTGTTATTCCCTGGATATCCTGGTTTCCTGTGGGCCGAGCCTGCAGACGGGGGCCAGTGTCCATCGACCAGAGAGGCTGTCCTGATGCTGAACCTCTCTCCTTCTCGCTAGACCAGGACATTGGACCTCTTCTCCTGTAAGTGTCCATATGCTGCGTCCACAAGGGCCAAGGCTTCTGACGATCCTTAACACAACAGACTGAAAAATGTCAAGATTTTTGTGTGGTTTTTAAATACAGAAGCTCCCATCCATAGACATTCTTCCAAAGTGAACAAAAATCCTCTGCTTGCTTCTGTGAACTGCTGGTATGTGTTGGCGGATGATGCAATGACGCTCTGAGTGACGTAGCGTTAAGGGGTATCCAAGAGTCACTTCTGCGGTTTTGAACCAGAAGTCAGTTTCTTTTATTAAAGGCTCTGTATTAGATATTAAAAGGTGAAAAACAGAACGAATTGTTGGTCCAAAGTTATTCCTCACTTCGAGCGCCATAATTATTTCCCGCAATGAGTTTTTAAAGAGCTTTTCGCAACTTACAGAGACCAGATTGTGCACAGAGGACGGTTTTTGACCTCAAGAGCTGATCATACCATAAACTTGTAATGGGGCAAGACAAATTTTGCTCAAACACAACCGTCAATAAACCGGTTTTCCGCGAACCAAATATAGACGAGCGCTCGATTATGTTATCTAAAAAACAGAAGCTCGACGGTGCAGTGCTTATGTGATTACGTATGGCCTGCAGGGAACGGTCTGCACAAAAACAGGACTATGACAAATTGCGGAAGAAGAAAAAAGCGTGCGTTACACCACGTCTGTGAAATGCTGGCGCTCTTGTTCGCAGGTTGTTATTACATCTCGCTACATTACGTCTTCCTCCATTAGTGACTGAATACAAGCTCAGTGACAGAGCTATCACTGCTTCTCTTGTCTGGATGCTTGGGGGATTGGATCAACGCAGGTGAGTTGTAGCTTTGACAGAGACGAGAAGTATCCCTATATTGTATAAACATTACATCACCCGTCCTATAAGCCACAACTGGCAACTGTCCACATGTTATTAGGCGAAGGAACCCACTGTCTCTGCACAGTGGCTGTCAGTGTTTGGGTCTTGTTTATCGTGGGATCATACTAGCCCCTCCTGTAGACAGTAAAACACACTGCGAGAACGACTGCCAAAACTCATGTACTTTATGTATAGAAAGTTGTGTTTTTCTCATTGTCGGAGTGCTGTGTCCTTTTATGACATGTATAACAGACAAAATAACAAAATCTCAGCACTAAATGTCCTGTACAAGATGTTTTCCCTATATTTGAGCAAGATTTGTCTTAGCCCAGTACAGATATGTTGAATAAGCACCTTTTGCTGGCTGGTAATAATAAAACTGTGAAACGAATGCGTAATTAAGGAAAATTGTTACACAGGCCATTCATGACTACTATGTGACCCTATATAGTCACATTTTCTTTGTGTTTTGGTCGTTTTTTAGGCAGCTTTTCTGGATTTTACCTAAACGGATGCCAATGTATGCCTCTCTTTACTGTTGGCAGGTGTCAAATTGGTCAAAAATAGGAACATCAGGGACATTTCTTGTATAAAACTGGGACCAATCATTGGTTTTCGATAAACCTGCTGGGACAGGGGACACAGGGCTCAAAACTGGGACTGTCCCGGGTAAATAGGGACGTCTCGCCACTCTGCTTTAGAATGC